>JAJOOS010004275.1:0-20331 GCA_029582725.1 Solanum chiquidenum | reverse complement strand
GATTTGACCTCATGACTTAAGCTTAAACTTGAATTGGGTAATCTAATAATCTGATAGTGAAACAATGTGCCAAGAGTGTGTGAGAAAAGTTGAATGTTTAGACAGTTTATGTCAATCTAGAACTTGCCCCATTGGTCCTGCTAAAATAATCTAGGCTAGAAGTTGGGAAGTGATCATAGGCCCTTGTTCAAATTAAGTCCACTAAAGCCTAAAATGATCCAACCAAATAAAATCAATGTTCCCTTTGATCCAATTATTTGAGCCTAAGATAGACCATTTCTTTCAATTCACCTAACTCACCTTCCCCAAAATAATTGTTTTGACCCTGGTCCCTCCTTGGACATGTGCACCTTGACTTAGGCCAAAAGCCTAAGTTGAGGGTGGCAAATGCAAAAAGTTACCTTGATCTTGGCCTTGGTCCGACAACGGATATTGTGCACCTCAACTAATGCAAAATTCATAAGTTGCGGGTGGCTATGAAAGAGGAAACTGAAAGAAAAAAGGGTATGAAAAGAGTTTTGTGTTGAAAAGAGAAAAAGAAAATATAGAAGAGGATGTGACTTTGTGCAAAATAAGCAAAAAGATGATAAATAAAAGTGCTTAAAGAAATGAAGAAAAATAAAGTGAAAGAAAAAGAAGAAAGTGAAAAATAAGAGCCACAAAGTTAAAAGTCACACCCATGTTGAAAAGAGTCAAGGGAAAGAAAGTAAAATGAAAGGATGTCAAAAATAGGTTGAGAAAAGAGGTAAAAAGCCAATGTAATGTCAAGGAGGATAAAAAGTCACTAAAAAAAACCCAAATGTACCACATGTGACTCTGAGCCTACGTTACAAGTTAAGAAAGTCCTACAGTGATCCTAGCAACCAGTTTGGAGGGTCTAAGTAGTGAAAATAAGGGCAAGCTTATGGAATTGAGCACTAATTGTACTTGAAGTCACTTTTGAGTGTGAGTGTTGAATGAATCCTAAAACTCAAAATTCATATCTATTGTGTGGAAAGGATTTCTTTTTAAGTGAGGGCACTATTTACATCGTCGGAAAGTTGGTACCTTGGTGATTGTCAAAAGTGTATGTTGTGGTGTCTATTGGTCGATCTTTGTCATATCTTGATCCGCATGAGTTAGCTTGTTGAGTCTAATATAAAAGATTTGGACTAAAAGATGGAATGGGTTGAATGGCCATGTTATTGCTAAGTTTGTATGTCTGCTTCTACACAAGTGTCGTTTAGAGTGTTAGTGTGTCGCTTGAGGACAAGCAACAAGTTTAAGTTGAGGGTGTTGATATACCGTGAGTTTACAGTATTGTTGATACACTTCACTTAAGAGTTGTGTGTGTCTAGAGCCATTTTGTATTGGAAGTAATGTTTTATGTGTTATGTTTGCAGGAAATAGTCTTTGACGCGGTTGAGTGAGATGACAGCTGAAATTCTGCAGAAGTAGCCACCCACGAAGGGACATACGGACTGTAGGTCCTGTGATGGTCCATCTATGGGTAGGCATAGATGGGAGCATCAGGAAGTCCGACCAAGTGTTGAACTACGAAGCGATCCACAGACCGTAGGCAACCTACGGTACGTCCTGCACATCCGTAGAAGGTGTTCAGAGAGTTGAAGTTCCAGTACCTGATGAAAATTCTAAGTGTAGAGCCACAGAAGAGGACCCACGAACCATAGGTCAACCTGCAGTCCGTCATACACGTTTGTCATTGATGAATTGGGAGTTGAAGGTTCCAGTCTCTGTGGAAAAAGTTCTAAGTGTTGACCAACGGAGGGGACCTACGGACCGTAGGTGGACCCACGGTCCGTAGGTCGATTCGTCAATCAAAGCTGCGTCCCAGAAGTTTATTTCCTTATTTTGTTTCCTTTTTGTTTAGGACATGTTTTTCTATAAATAGGGTATGTAAACCTCGTTTTTGGGGGTTAGACATTATTGTTTACTTTTAGTTCTTGATATTTCCTTTGGGAATTAACTTGCAAACTTCGCCAATTTGATTTCTGGATTTCAATTTATAAGATTTTGGCTTTGAAATTCAATTAGAGATTACGGGTTTCTTCTACTCTAAACGTAAGTTCATGAATTCTTCTTATCAAAACATGAATTGTTTTCTTTAAAGCATGAGTGGCTAAATTCACAACTAGGGTTGTGGGAACCATGAACAATTAACAAAGTATGAATAATAATTAAGTAATTCTTGAATAGTGTTTATGCATGTTTTGGTAATTCTTTTGCTTAGAAGTCTTTTTAATGAGTGCACGTGTTAGAACTCGCCTTGTTGCTACTTGCCGGACCAAGGAGGTAGTTAATAAGAAAAGAATTATCAACAGAGATTTAGTCTAATACTATCTAATAGTCTAATGTCAATTGGTGCGAGGGTGAAAACTAATCCATACATTGATGTGATGTCTAATCTGAGGTAAAGGTAAGGGTTAGTAAAGTATACACACGTAGCAAGATCAAGGTGCGGGGTGAAATTCCCTATTTGGAGGACCAATAACTTAGGGATACCTATCTTACCAACTTTGCATGTAAAACACTAGGAAAAGACTACTTTTATTAGGATTACCGTGTTAAGAGCTTATGGGGAACACGTACACCCTAATTTCTCTCTCGTAATGATAACTTGAAGTTTGAATCTTGTCCACTTGTTACTTAAACAATAATCAGTTATTTGTTTCACAAATCCCCTCCTTTATTTACTTGTCGCCGAAATAAGTTGACTAAACAAATATAATAGTGAGTTAAGTTTAAGTCTGAACCATATTCCTTGTGGGATCGACCCCAACCTACAAGTTGGGTTCTTTATTTGACAACGATAGCTTATACTTCTTTAGGGAGGTTTAATTTAAGTGTATCAATCAATACATTGAATGTACGAGCATGCGAGGGGAAAACTAAACATGACATAAGCTTGAATTGGAATCTGAAAGAAAATCTTACCTCAGCTTTACTCAACTCATAGATACTCAACACAATGTAGAAATACACAACAATAAAGATGCAAATTATATAAAGAATTTAAACAGTAGATAGCAACTTAATGTATTGAAAAATACAATATCAACTCAATTTATATAATAAAATATAATATAGTTCTGTGGGAGTTTCTCTAACTGACAACCATCACTATGAGCTATGTGGTGATACATCGTCTCACCCACACTGCCAGACTGCCCTATAATTTGCCGGGATATCAAACGCCTCAACTAAGTGGATCCACTAGTCTATGCTAAAAATCATTAAGGAATCATCTAAAAAGTATGACCCTTTCTACCCACGATGGCTACATATTTTATGGAGACTTGAGTTATTATGAACTCATCCCCATATCGGTGCTCAATACTACTCCCAAAATATACTCAGCTTATCTGTTTAAAAACATAACTCTTTCTAGGGTTTGAGATTATTACTCAAACTCTACCTCAAAAGCTCTCTTGGAAATTAGTGTTTCTTCTCTTGTTTAAATGTGAAAATATTTTACTCCTGGGAATACTTAATTCCCATATAATCTTTTGAAGAAATGAACTTCTCTCTTACTATTACTCAACTTAATGCTCAAGTCTTTAAAACAAGTTTAAAACGATTGTAAAAGACTTTTGAAAGACTCTAAGAACTCTCTTGACTTGAATCTTAACTCTACCTTGAATTTGAATTATGAATTCAAGGTTATAATTTGTGATAGGAAAGATATTGTGATGATTAGGAGTGTTTCTAGATAGTTAATTATGAGAAACAGTCAAGAAAACATTGTATGGGAGCAAGTCTGCGACGCGGAGATGCATTTTAATATTTGGTTGAAAAAAAAAGTTTTGAAACAGTGGAGTCCGCGTCCTCTCCGCGATGCGGAGGGACCATGTCCACGATGTAGACTTGCGTGCCAAAATCTCCTTGACTTTTTCCTTATTCATTTTCTAACCCCAATTCACCTAAATTTGATTCTTTTTCTCAATTTATCTTTCTATTTAGATACTCAATACATGTACACAATAATCTAATCAAACACAACTCTAAAATCGACATGATTTCCTCAAGAATTGATCAATCTTATCTTAACTTAATAATGAAAGCCAACTTCAAGAACACAATTCAAGATCATCAAACTTTCAACTTTGTAGAATGAATATCGCTGAAATAAACATGATTGGAGTGTGGGTGAACGAACCCAATGCTATGAAAGTCTCACATACTCTTTAGGGATCAACCCTTGGCGAAATCCACAACGAAATCTTATGAACTTGACGAAATCTTGACCTTTCCTCCTCTTTTCTCCTCTTTTATGTTCTTTTCTATTCTCTCAAAGCCCTAACGTTAATTTGGAATGAGTAAACTGAATCAAATTAGTTAAGAACCCAAATAAATTACTAAAAATGAAATAACTTAATTGGGTAATGAAAAGACCAAAATTCCCCTCTAAAATCCAGCTAACTTTTCTTATCCAGACAGCCCGACTTCAAACGGGCATATCTCCCTCATACGAACTTGAAAATTAGCAAAATTGGTGGCGTTGGAAAGATAATTCAGTGACCTTTCATTTGATATCTTGTAGCTCACCTAACTAATTTGTGCTGAGCGTTATGATCATTTGAAGTTTATTCAAAACTCATACTTAGCATAACATGCCAAAATTTCAAAATTTAATTATTTCCAAAAAATGGTTTCTTTCAAATTCTAGTTCTTTCAAATAATGGGGTGTTACACATATACTCCAGCACTTGCAGATGAGAAGTTCTTTATGGTGAACTTCGTTGCTGCAAAGGTGAAAGGAACTGGCAAGGTCCACTTAAAGATGACATCAGGCAAGGTGGTGACTTTGAACAGGGTCTTGTATGTTCCGGAATTGCGAAAGAACTTACTTTCTATACTAGTTCTGACCAAGAACGGATTCAAATATGTATTTCTTTCTGATAAAGTTGTAGTAAGTAAGAATGAGATGAATGTAGGAAAAGGTTACCTCACTGAGGGCCTCTTCAAACTCAATGTAATTGCAGTTGATATGAATAAAGATTATGTTTCTTCTTACTTGCTTGAGTCAAGATGTTTATGGGATGAACGTTTGGGACACATCAATAACAAAACCTAGCAAAAACTGATTAACTTAAATGTTTTGCCTAATTTTAGTGCAATAAATCAAAATGTCAAGTTTGCGTTGAATCTAAGTATACTAAGCATCCTTATAAATATGTTGAAAGGAATTCATATCCCTTAGAACTGATTCTCACTGACATTTTGACATGAAGTTAACACCATCATGTGCTAGGAAAAAGTATTTCATAACTTTTTTTGACGATTGTACTAGATACTGTTGTGTCTATTTGCTAAATGGTAAGGATGAATCAATAGATGCATTTAGGCAATATAAAACTAAAGTTGAAAATCAATTGGATAAAATGATCAAAATGATCAAAAGTGATAGAGATGGAGAATATGAATCTCCATTTGCAGAAATATGTTTGGAAAATGGAATCATCCATCAAACTACTGCTCCTTACTCTCCTCAATCTAATGGAATTTTGGAAAGGAAAAATCAAACTTTAAAGGAAATGATGAATGCCTTACTTATAAGTTCAGGTTTACCAAAAAACTTGTGGGGGGAAGCTATCCTTACAACAAATCGAATACTCAATAGAGTGCCTCACATCAATACACATGTTATTCCATATGAGAAATGGAAATGTAGAAAACTCAACTTGAAATATTTCAAAGTGTGGGGGTGTCTAGCCAAAGTCCATGTTCATATACCTAAGAGGGTCAAAATAGGACCTAAGAGTGTGTATTGTGTATTCATTGGATATGCCACAAACAGTAAGGCATGTCAATTTTTAGTTCATAAGTCCGAACATCCGGATATTCATGACAATACGGTAATAAAATCAGATAATGCTAAATTCTTTGAACATATCTATCCGTATAAAAATAGACTTGAGTCATCTAGTAGGGGGTCTAAACCACCTCGAGAAGAAGCAAAAGAGAAAGAGAGTCCAAGGCGTAGTAAACGTCAAAGGACATCTACTTCATTTGGATCTGACTTTGTAACATTCCTTCTTGAAAGTGAGCCTCAGACATTCAAGGAATCTATGTTATGTACCGGCTCAACCTCTTGGAAGGAGGCTGTCAATAGTGAGATTGAATCAATCTTAAGCAATCACACTTGGGAGTTGGTTGATCTTCCTCCAGGAAACAAACCATCGGGTTCAAAATAGATTTTCAAAAGGAAGATGAAAGATGATGGAACTATTGACAAATATAAAGAAAGACTTGTTGTCAAAGGCTATAGATAAAAAGAAGGTCTTGATTATTTTGACACATACTCGCTAGTCACTAGGATCACATCAATTCGAATGTTAATTGCCCTAGCTGTAGTATACGGTCTTGAAATCCATCAAATGGATGTGAAAACCGCCTTCATAAATGGAGGGCTGGAGGAAGAGATTAACATGGAACAACTTGAGAGCTTGGTAGTTCCTGATAAAGAAAAGAAAGTGTGCAAACTTGTTAAGTCACTTTATGAACTAAAACAAGCAATGAAACAATGGCATGCAAACCTTGATCAAACCATGTTGGAAAATGGATTTAAGATCAATGAATGTGATAAATGTGTCTACATTAAAGATTTTCCAAATTAGGAGGTCATTGTATGCCTATATGTGGATGAGATGGTGATAATGAGCAAGGACATAGCTAATGTAAAAGCTACTAAGTGTATGCTCGCTAGTAAGTTTGATATGAAATATCTAGGAGTTGCTGATTTGATATTGGGAATTAAGATTCATAAAACTCCTCACGATATAGCATTGTCTCAATCTCATTATATTCGAAAGATACTTTAAAAGTTCAAGTACTTGAATTTCAAAAGGGCAAAGACTCCAATTGATGTGAACCTTGATCTTGCTTAAAATAATGGTGAAAGTCAGTCTCAATTGGATTATGTCAGAGTATTGGGAAGCTTGATGTATGTCATGAACTGGACCAGACATCGCCAACGCTATAAGTAAACTGAGTCGATACACAAGTAATCACAATCAAAATCATTGGATGGCAATGGAGAGGGTTTTGGGGTACTTAGATGACAGTCAAAACTATTATTTGCATTACAACAAATATACAGCAGTTGTTGAAGGATATAGTGATGCAAATTGGATTACTGGCTCAACTAAAACGAAATCCACGAGTGGATATGTTTTCACTATTGGTGGAGGAGCAATATCTTGGAAATCATCCAAACAAACATGTATAGCTCGCTCTACAATGGAGTCTGAATTCATCGCCATAGACAAGGCAGGTGAAGAAGTTGAATGGCTCCAGAACTTTTTAGAAGATATTCGATTTTGTCCCAAACCAATGACTGATATATGCATACACTACGATAGTCAAGCTGCAATAGGAAGGGATGAAAGCGTTATGTATAAAGGCAAGTCTCGTCACATACGACAGAGACACAACTCTGTTAGACAACTACTCTCTAGTGGAATTATCACAATTGACTATGTAAAGTCAAAGGATAATAGATCGGATCCACTTACAAAAGGACTAACTTGAGAGGGAGTTGAGAGATCATCGGCGGAAATGGGACTATGGCAGTGAAAAAGTCATCGTGGTGGTAACTCTACCTAGAAGACTGGAGATCCCAAGATCTAGGTTCAAAGAGATCAAACAAAGTCATAGATGATGGTTCAACACTGTCAAAATTTATTTTATGGTCCACTCACATGATGAGACAATGTTCAGTAACCAGGATAAAGGCATAAGGACTTTTTAATGGTTTCTAAGTTGGTATATCAAACAGTGTATCTACGGGATAACACATTTAGAAACCACCTATGTAAGTGTGAAGTGTAAGCCGCTTCAAGGAGAATCCGTTAAGGCCAATTCTCTAAGCACTTATTAACCAAGACATGTTCATGGCTGAAACTAACAAAACAATGAGAACAAAAAAGTTCAAGGGTTGATTGTGTGACTTATGTTGTCTAGGTATACACCAAATCTTAACGGTTCAAAGATATCAAATCTACCAATTGACCGATTATATCAGATATATGTTCACTACGGAAAGTTCAAAGGGAAACCTACTTATACAGATGTGATTAACCCTTACTTAAGAGACACACAAGTTTTTCATGCATATGCTTTAACATTAGCCATTTCCCATTCATGTGGGGGATTGTTGGGTTTTAGCAAGCTGTGAATGGGAAATAAGAATGAGAAATTGGGAAATGTGGGGGAACCAATTTGGAGGGAAAATGAAAAGTCGTTTCAAATAAAAAGTATTTGAAAATGAAAGTCATTTCTCCCATATTGGTAGAAGAAAGGAAAAATATTGTCCTTATATTAGGAAACACTTCATTTAACTCTTAAAGGGTTAAGAAGAAGGTTCTCCCTCGCATCCTCGTCATCATTGCTCGACCTCAGCCTCGACTTGGGCTTCGGCTTTGGCAAATGATGTGATTGATTGATAATATTTTTTGGCAAAATTTATTTAATCAATCGCATTAATTAATTTATTTTCTCTTATAAATTAATTCATAATGTTAATTAATTAACAAAATTATTTGAAAATTTGCGCGTAACGGTAAAGTCATTCTGAAGGGACATGTTCCTTCCGAACATACATTATTTTTCACAAAAGACACAACGTTCTGGAAAGACATGTTTGAACAAATGCGTTCACACCATTGTCTGAAAAGACATGTTCCTTGCTGCAATTGGCTATAAATAGGGAGTTTTTTCTCGTTTTCCAAACACTGGAAATTTTTCTCTCTTCTGCATACAAATTATTACAAATAAAATTGTCGATCGACTAAGTTCACAGTGGGTTCTGTGGACTCGAATTATTTATTTTATATCTATTTCACCTTTTTCTGTTTCTGTTTTTTTGCTAACCTGAATACAGGAGATTAACAAATAAAACTAATTATCGACACAATTGATATTTTATAGCAATTCTACGACGCGATTCAATTCTCTTAGTTTCTTGTTAAGCAGAAAGCTTTCTTCCATACTTCATTTGATGTGAACTTGATTTCTTTGTTCTTTTTTCCAAAAATGATAATTTTTATATATTTAAAAATAATTTAACTATAGATTCTAAAATTTTCATTTATTGTAAGAAAACTTTAACATATTTTATTATGTGGAGAATGATGTTGGAACAACGAAAGTAACCCATACACTGGCAGGGAAGAAGAAAATGCTAGTTAGTACCAAAGTCATTAGAAATATATTTGTTGGCTTCGTTATTGTCCCTTCTAAAGGTGTAAAGAACCTTTACACCATTAAACTAAAAAATATTAATATATTTGATTACTAAGATTTTTTTAATGTAAAAGACAGTAATATTGTTATACATTTGTATAATAGCTTCATTTGCCTTGATATTTTATTATTATTGCTATAGTGAAATATTTAAAAAATATATATATTTAATATATCATAACATGAAGAATTAGTTCTAAAAAATATGGGTTTTATAGTAAAATATTGTAAAAAGAGGATGTTTATATTATGGAGAGGCCTAATTATTTTAATATTTCATTATGGATTGAAATAATAGAATGAAGATGAGGCTACTGATCCCTACGGACTTAATCACAAATATTATGACATGATACATGGATGGAAAGCCAAAAGGAGACAACATCAAAGGAAAATGTGAAACGGTAATACATGTAATTCCTTTATAATTTTTCCTTTTATCTGAATATCCACTCTTACTACTTTCCAAAAGTGCACTCATATTTGTCTATTTTTTTATCTATCTATATTTATTGTCTAGCAGGAATGTTTTATATGTACCTTCGACATGTATAATTTTTTCTTTATGTCATTCTTGGCAATTGGGTTTAGTGATAGTAATTTCCAAGCATATGCTAGTTTAGTTTCATTCATTTTCTCTTTCCTTTTGCCTTTAAACAAAAATAATTAAGGTAGCATTTATTTTGCATTAATTCAAAATTATTAACATGTTTCTTGCGATTCTAATTATTATTTTTGTTTATATTACTTTTTTATTACTTTTTAATGTAATTTCTATATGAAAATTAAGAAAATTCTTCTTGGATTTCAGTTTTACTTCCATGAGAGGAAACACACTATGTGTTGATCTATTGGGGATGTAAGAAGACATATTTTTCAAGGTTATGAAAACTTGAAGGTAGAAGTTTAACAAGAAACCAATGAAGTAATAGAGTCAATGGTAAGTTGTTATATTGCATGGATTTTCTTTCATAATGATAGCCGATTTGGTTATCTTTCTCGAAAATCGAATTTACTTATTAATTGATTTGAATTATTTGTCAAGATATTAAGAAAAAATAAGGACTTTTGTGTAGTGTAGTAGTTACGGATTTTCATAATTAAGCTATATAAGTAGCTTCTTATTTTCTTAAGGTTTAGCTGAGAACTAAATATTGCTCTATTGATAAAAGTATTCTTCTCAAATTGATTAAGCAAACATAAATTAATTTACTACATTAAAAAATTACCTTTTTAAATATCACTTCTTACAAAAAGAAACAATTCCAAAATATTAGGGGTACGGGAATGGTTTAAACCACATTTGATCTTATTTATGTGCTCTTGCCTTGAATTATTTCTACAGAAAATTGTTTTCATAGCTTGAACTTCACTATAACCCCTTCTTACACAATGGTAAATGTTATCCTCATGTTAAGGCGCCATGAAAATTATATTATTTTTACCAAGATTTTCTTATTAAATTTTAAGGTTGGGGTTGGAGAAAAGAAATCCAAGAAAAGAGAAAGAGAATCTTTAATTTCGGAGAGAAAATCTGCAGCAAAGAAACACAAAAGAAATGGACACCACAATCATGACAAGAGCGAGACTGAAAAATTTCTCAATGACGCGTTGAACAATCTGATGAACTAGGATGACATACACAACAACAAGGTAACTCATGTTAAGGCAACTATTAGATAATACTGTAACAGTTATACAAAAATTACACAAATAAAAATAAAATAGATATTCGTGATATAACTTTTGTTTCTATACAAAAATAGTCGCAGCTCGTTCTATTTAACGAAGGACATATTTTTAGAATGGTGAGCCTTATTTTTGTATTAGTTGTCAATTGTATTTACAAATGTAAGCATCTATGTCTGTTAAAACATTGATAAATTTGACAATATGACTTCCTTCCACAGACGATGGGTTCAATCCACAAAATGAAGTACACGAAATAATGCATTGAAATATCAATGAAAAAGAGATTGTTCCAGACATGCATAAATATTCTCATTGATGATGAAAATAGTGAATGTTCAAGACAACAAAGAAAAAGTGATTGTAAGCTTGCAAATAAAAGGAAGTTAGCTATAAGATTTTCACATTATGAAGATCTCACCCTTAACAAATACATTCTTAAAGCTCACTAGATTTCTTTAATTACTACTCGCACATTTATTGTTATTATTTTTATAACTGATAGAACATCAATATTTATCTTTAATTTCGAAGTCCTATTGAAATCCTGTTTATTGAACAATGGGTTAGTTTCGTCTTCATATAAAAAAATAATTCAATGCATTGTTTCTATTTAGTTTCATCTTGATATAAAGAAATCATTTTAATCATTTGCATTTTTATTCATGTCTATGTCACCTAGAACTCATATTTTTTTGTGGAAAGATTTCTTTAATGTTTCTATTAAAAATACCTATTCTTATTTCTACTTTAAGGCAAGTAAATCTTTTTTTTTTCTAATAAAGTAACTAGGGCATCCATTTTTGGCTTAAACAAAATTATCTATTCATAGATGTAACACCTCGGACTTTGAAAAAGGGCTAAAGAGGGGTTCGTACAAGTCACCCATCAGTTTTATGTCTAAGGTCAATTTCAAATAATCACATCTCTGAGAACATAAATAATTAGTTGGATCATTACCTACCCAATTAAAGGTCTTTGAGTCCTCTTTCCAATGTCATCATGTTTGCTTCATTTCATATTCGGAGTAAAAAGATATGCCTGGTGTAGTGAAGCCTCTTGTTGTAAGGGACCTCAACCATTTTTAGAAGGGTAGTTTGGTCTTTTCCCATCCCTTTTAGGGCTAAGCCACGTTTTCCCCACCCAATTAGGGTCTAAACAATGTTAAAACATTTTTCACATTCTTTAACACATAGAAGAATTAGAGCAAGGTTCCAAGAGGAGAAAAGCTAGGGTTCAAGAATTCTTCAAGTTTCCATCGATTTCACAAAGAACCTTTGTTCTTTCCAGGTATGTAAGGCTATTCATAGTGTTGGACTAGTTTTTCCTCACACCCAACTTCTCAATTCAGTCAAAAATGGTCACATCTTAAAGATCCAGTCATAGTTCTTGATATTGAATTCGGTTCTATAATAGTTGAGGTTTTGATTTCCTTTGTTTTTAAGAATCTTATAATATTGTTTATGCTTAGTATCACATAAACCCTTTTGATTTATTAAAGTTATTTTTTCAAAAGGACTTGTATGAAAGTTTCTCATGTATTGATTTTGGGTTTGAAAGATAAGTAGAGTTTAGGGAAAATTTCCCAAATCCAAACTAATTTGGGGTCCTAATATAACTTGAGTTCATCAAGGATTATGGGGAGAAACCTGACGCAGCACACCACGAAGGAGCCAAGGTTGGCCTTCAGCAGTTCAGGACCTAGCGCTATGCGTCAGCAGTGTGCCAAGGGTTGTTGGGCCGATTCTTTTATTTGCTTCGCTCGACGTGTGCTCTTTTAAGTTGTGGACACATTCCCCTTCTGTGTATTAGCTCCTATAGACTCCATTTACCTTTAAAAGTTCCTGCATAACCTAATCACATGTTTGAGTGCACATTCATAACTAAGGTGAGATAAGAGGAAAGTTAAAAGCATTATTTTGAAAAAAAGTTTAAGGGAACTTAAAGGGTTTTGGATGTATCATTATTATATTGAAAGAGAGCACTATTTACGACGGCATGATTAGTTCCACAAATCTCACTGCACTGACCATAACCTCCTTCTCGTTGTACCGAAATAGAGGTCTGATTTAAACGACCCGGTACAACATCACATTTGACACCTATGGAAGTTTCAAAAAAGTACAAGACTTCTTTCATTTTATATTTTGATCTTGGACTTGAAAGATAAGTCCATAAGCATATGTTTTAAATGCAAGTTTTGAACAGAATCCTTGAAAGGAGAATTAAATGTTTTCATATGTACCGTCAAATAATTGACAAAAAGGATAGTTGATGTACTAATTTTTTTTCCAGAAAAGTAAAGTAACGTGTAAAGAAATAGTCCATTTCTTTGTATGGGTGAATTGAGAATAATTGGTAATTATTATTGTTTTGTGATTAGTATTGAACACCGAATTGGGTAAGAGTCTATTATAACTCAAAAGTCCGAACAAACTACGTAGCAAACGTAGGATAGAATAGCATTGATTCTTCGTGTAACTCCTCACTACCTCTGAGAAGGCCTACTAGATAGATCCATAGTTACAATATCATCGTATACCCCGACAAAGTATAGGATGGCCCTTGCAACGTGGGTGAAACATTGTATCATTGCTAGGCTCATAATAATGGTTCAGTTAGAGAAACTCCCTACAAGTAAAGTATATTATTTTTCATATTGATTTTATGGCATATCTTATTGTAAAGGTTAAAGGGTTTTCACTTCATATCCCTGTATTGATATAGTGTTGAGTTGTTTTTACTCCCTCGGTTCAGTTATTGTCTTATTCATCCATATTACATACTCATGCATTCAAATATACTAATGTCATTCGACCTGCATCTTATTATGATGCAGATATATAAGGGTTCATGATCATCAACAAGCGTTACGTTGAGATCACTTTACGCTTCACATAGCTTTGGTGAGCCTCGTTTCTTTTTGGAGGATTTCCCATTTATTTTCATGTTAATGTTAAGTTGTCATGGGTTTTGTCTCGACATATATCCTAGTATTAGAGGTTTCAAAGAAGTTAAAGTTAAGGAATTTCCTAGTACTTTCTTTCCTTTAAACAATATTTCGCAAAGTATCATTATTATTACTGTAATTAAATATTTTTAGACATTCCAATTGAGTTTATGTTGAGATAAATGTATGTTTTAAGCCTATTTTCACTTGAGTTAGTCCTATTCTAAGTAGTCAACTAGACCAAGGGTTCTCTTGGGGACCATAAATAGTTCTCGAGTGCCGACCACGTCGAGGGTGTAGGCTCGGGTGTGCCAAACTTCGTATCAAAGCACAGAGTTCAAGAGTCCTAGGGTGTCTATGAAGTCGTGTCTAGTAGATTCCTTCTTTGGTGTGAAGCACGTCATATCTTAAATTGGGAGGATACAACATTTAGGAACATTTCACTTTCTTCTCACTCTTGTTTGTGTGATAGAGTTCAACTCTATAAATGTTTTCTCTAACTCGTGCTTACGCGTATCTTTTCAAATCATGCCTCCATGAAGAGCTGTTTGAGGACGTCCTATTAGGAGGAATGTTAATCCTCAAGGTGAAGAAGCTCCCAATGCACCATAAGTGCAACCCCATCAGGAAGATGTCACCAATGAGGAATTCAGGAATGTTATCTAGATGTTGACTCAGGTTATGGAAAACCAGGCTAGTCAACAAGGAGTGGGTCATCAGGATGTGGCAGATACATCCAAAATCCATGAGTTTTTTATGATGAACCCCCTAGAGTTCATAGGGTCGAAGGTCACTGAGGATCTAGAGAACTTTGTGGAAGAACTTCAGAAACTTTTTGAGGTCAAGCGTATTGTTGATGCAAAGAGTGAGGAGTTAGCCTCATAACAACTCAAAGGTTTTGTGAGGATGTGGTATGATCAATGGAAGAAGAACAGGGCAAAGGGTGCACTACCTTTGAGTTGGGTTGTGTTTGAAGATGCTTTCTTGGCGCGTTTCTTTCCGCAAGATCTAAGGGAAGCAAAAAGTAAGAGAGTTTATTAATATGAAGCAGGAGTCTATGAGTGTGAAAGAGTAATGCCTCATGTTCACTCAGCTATCACGCTATTCTCTGGAGATGGTGGTAGATATGAGGAGCAGGATGAGTTTGTTTGTGTCTGGGCTCGCCCGATTAACAAGTAAGGTAGGTAAGGTGGCTATGTTAATATGGGACATGGGCATAGCCAGGCTCATGATTCATGCACAGTAGGTTGAGGAAACCAATTTGAAAGACAATGAAGAGTTCTGCAGTAAGATATCTAAGACAAAAAATCATTAGTGCCGCCAGGAGAAGACCGGGAATGTAAATCGGTCATCCTTTCAGCAAAGGTCATTTGAACCTGCTCCATTGTCAACTAGTGCACCTGCACCAAAGAACAGGAATGATTGACGAAACCAAAATTTCCAGAATTTTAGAGCTCAGGGTTCTCAGTCGCAAGGCAATGTGGCACAAGTGTTCACTCGCAACCCACTTTGTGGTAAGTGTAGTAAGCTTTAGCCGGGAGAATGTCGTGTTGGTACCGATGGTCGTTACCAGTGTTGAATAACGGGTCACTTTTTTAGGGAATACCTGATGCGGAACCTGGTAGTGGGGCAGCAGGGCCAAAACTTCTTTGCCACCCCCACCGGGTAGGACTACACCAAATGGTGCTACTTCAGAAACAAGCGGAGGTTCAAACCGTTTGTTTACTATATCAAGTTTCCAGGATTGGGAGAGCTCGCTAGATGTTGCCACTGGTATTCTTAAAGTAATTTCTATTGATATATATACCTTACTTGATCCAAGTGCGAGTTTGTATTTTGTGACTCCTTATGTATCCACGAGGTACGGTGTTTTTCTTGAACAACTTCTTGAGCCCTTTAGTGTTTCAACCCATGTGGGCGAGTCTATCCTAGATGGAAGAGTGTATCGTGGTTGTACCTTCTCTGTCTATCAAAAGGGCACTATGGCTTACTTAGTTGAGCTAGATATGGTGGACCTTGATGTCATTCTAGTTATGGACTGGGTTCATGCTTGTTATGCCTCAGTTGACTGTAGAACTGGAGTAGTCAAGTTTCAGTTTCCTAATGAGCAGGTTTTAGAGTGAAGGAGTAGTTCATCAGTGCGTACATGTAATTTGATTTCATACCTTAAGGCCATAAAGTTATTTTCTAAGGGGTGTATCTATCACTTAGTTCAATTTAATGACTCTAGATTTGAGACAACACACCTATCCAGTTAGTTACAGTTTTGAGTGAGTTTTCTAGAGGTCTTTCCTGATAATCTTACTCAAGTACCTCCCGAGAGAGAAATAGACTTTGAAATAGATATTCTTCTCGATACTCAAACCATTTCTTCATATAGATTGACTCCAGTTGAGTTAAAATAGTTAAAATAGTAGTTCAGAGATCTTCTTGATAAGGGTTTCATCCGAACAAATGTCTAACTTTAGGGTGCTCATGTGTTATTCGTGAGGAAGAAAGATGGTTCCCTTAGGATGTGTATCAACCCAAAACTATATGCATAAAGATCCCTCCCAGAACCTTGACGTCACAAGTAATAAGTTGTGCTAACAAAAGAGTAGAAGTTCCAAAAGTGGACCAAAACAAAGTTGTCTTATAAAGAATAGGACGAGCTTTACATGGTCCATAAGTAGACAAGCCTATCCGTGACGCCAAGTGCTCACTCTCGTCTCCGATCTCGGCCCAAATTCACACTAATCCTCATGAATTCACACATTCATGCTCAACCTATTTAGAAAGGAAATCGTAGCCTACCATTAAGCCGATCGTGCGCACTCCAAATCACAAGGCTGGAGCTTATCCTTTTCGAACGACCTCTGAATTCTACCACGCTATCAAGAATAGGATCACAATATCAATACATTCATACAAACACTAAAATCACATAAAACCAAGATGGAGCAATTTTAGAATCAAATGAGAATTGTGGGATCCGTGCTAGAATTTTTGGAATTGACACCATCAAGAGGTCGTATAATATGCCTCAAATTTGTTTCCAAAATGTGAACTCAATTCGAGGCCTAAAACAGTGGAAACAACAATCAAGCAGTAAATTAACAATAAAGCCAAGCTAAGGCAGCAACTTTAGCACCAAATTTACCTTAAGTGGAGGTTCACCGACACAATTCAATCAACCCATCACGTATCCTAGAAAATTACAGATGTGTGGGACATCGAATTACTTAAAATGTAGCTCAGACGAGTGAATCGTATATTCAATTTAAGAACAAAGTTGCCTTCATGTCCATATCTTATTTAAATACTGGACACGACTCTTAATCGCGATCACGTAGGACAAGTCTCGCAACCACAACCTCGTTAGTAGGTTGGCCACCATGAATACAAAGGCATCTCTAGCAAACACGAAGGCAAGCAGAGTCTAGGTCCTGCGTACACGAAGAGGTCCCCCAAACGCAAAGGCTCATGAATATGGACGAGACTCACACGAACGCGACAGATACTCTCATTGGTCTTCATCAGTACAATACTCAGCCCGTGACTATGAAGACCAAAAATAGCCCGCACCAGCTAATGCATAGAAGCTAGTTTGGCAAGTTCCAAATTCTCCAACGGGGTGCTCTGAATTCGTTCAGAACCCTATAATTTTAAAAGATATATGCAACCCTACTAAATTTGATATTCGACTCAATGTAGCAGTCAATATTCCCATACAAGGTCATCTCTAGGAAAAAGTGGGTCCCACCCCCAAACTCTATTTTAAGTTAAAATTAACTAGAAGTCTCAGAATCGGTCCAGAAGCCTCGCGACCTAACGAATAGTCGTTCTAGACCAAACTCAGCATTTCGGAGCTAACAACGGTGAAAGAATTCTCATCCGAGCTTGTTTACTCAGAATGTGACTAAAGTCAAACTTAGGCCTTAAGTTAAAAGTTAAAACGCTTTTGCATGGACTCTACAGACAACCTTTGAAGTAGTGTCAGTTATGCTACTATTCTAAAATGATCATTTCAGAGTTGATGTAATTGTAAGAATTTGATTTTAAGGTCATCTTCATGAACTTTTGATAAAAAATGACCGTTCAAGGTTCAAAAGCTCCAAAATACTAAAACTCACATAAAAACTAAATGAACGACCAGATAACCAAACGGTTAGCCTAGGCAAGTCATAAATGACTTGTGGTAGGTATAGGAAAGATTTAAACGATGAACAAGAGGCATAAACATATAAATGAATTTGAGGTCATTACACTTTAGAGATTTTGTACTATGGCTTTCATATTCCAGGGAGTTAATTCCACAATGTTTTTTGATAATTGATTGAATTTATAAGAAATTGATATGTTATTGTAATGACCTATTCCTGTCATTATAGAAAAGTCAACGAGGGAAAATTTGGGGCCGGAAAACTTTTTTGTAGTATTTGGATTTTTCCAACCTTGTCCAGATTTGAACAAAATTGGAGTCTTTGAGGTGTAGGGAAATCTAGTAACAATCGGGTTAAGTAATTATGATTTTTATTACATGAGTAGTTAGATAAGTCGTTAAAGAATCCGTATGAATTTACGGAATTGAATTCAGGCAAGTAGAACTCCCGAAATCGATCTTAGCGTAAAGGGTATTTACTGTGAGTCGTGGGTTAGAGGTGTGTTGTGAAATGGAGATTTTGGAATTCTTTAAATAGCTAACTGGTTCGAGAATGTCGCCATGGTGCCACTTTTTGCAGCTTTGGCGAGGCCGCTGTGGCGGGCCGATGCGACTTAATGTCGTTAATAAACCCCTAAACGACCTTATTTGGCACTTTTTGATCTTTAGAGCTAAGGAATGAACCCCAAGCGACTCCTACTCATTTTTCACCATTCTTGAGGCTAAAGGTAAGTTTCACTCCCCGATTGCATTTTTTGATCCGTAGAACGTAATAGAATGGGTGAATATTTATGGGGGAGGGTTTTGTTATAGATTTTATGGTGGAAACAACCCTAAATTGGATAATTGGGATCACGGGTATGATCTAGGATTCATAGAATTGTTAGTAATCCGGGTAATTAATGATTGTTTATTGTTTCCCGTATTATATTGATTGTTTGTAGACCAAGAACAAGCGGAACGAATCCAGAAAGGGAAGGATCAAGTTTCTTAGGGTTTCAAGCTTGTTTCGAGGTAGGTGATGGTTGTGATTCTATGATTGTGTGATGTATGCTTGTTCTTGCTTCATTATGATACTTGTATATGTATGAATGTTGCAATGTTGATCACACTTGTTGTAAATGAGATAGAGAATTGATGAATGCCATGAAATCATGACTTAAATGTATGATTTTGATGATATACTTGTGATTGTGATTATGCTGTGTGAATGGGATCGGTTGCCACGTTCTGGCATAACTAACTTGGATCGGTTGCCACATTCCGGCATAAAAATGGGATCGGTTGCCATATTTCGGCATAAATATGGGATCGGTTGCCACATTCTGGCATGCTAACTGTTTGGGTTTGGGTTCCATGAAAGGACCAATGATATGATATAAAATGTGAAATCTGATCGTTGTTCGTAAATGTTGATAATATTTTATATGGGTTGATATATATGCATGTGATTATAATGTTGTTAGACTTGTTTATGTTGCACTAGTGGGATAGCCGCGTGATTCTACCAGTACACTGTGGTTGTGTACTGATTCTGCACTTGCTCTTATTTTTGTTGAGTACAGGGCATCTTTAAGCGACTATTGACATACCTCACTTAGGAGATCAGTGATCGTCGTTCGAATTCAAGGGAGAGCCAATTCTTCCGGACTGCCATGAGATTCTGTTTCGTCTATATCCACCATTTCCGGACATAGACATTTGTTTTAGTTAGTTCATTAGTATGGGGTGGTATCCCTTTCTTGTTTAGACTTGGTTCATTGTTAGAATGTTTTGGTACATTGACTTTCAGGTTCTAGGTTATTTCTTCCGCATTGTTTAGTTTATTGTTAGACTTTTGTTAGAGTTTATGGGAACTCTATTTTTATTTCCTTAGTGTTTGACTTAAATGCCTTAGTTTTTGCTTTAGTTGCTTGGTTTGGGTTGTAGTAGTGGTTCTCCCACCGGAGTGTTAGTGTGGGTGTCAATCACGATGGTCTGGGTCGTGACAATTATTGTTTTAAAATCTATTTTCCTAGTATTTATGTAATAATTTTGCTTCTAAAAATGATTGATGGGTTTAATTGGGGTACGTGATTGGTTATCCACTTGGCGGTTAGTGTGGGTCTCATTCATGATGGTCTGGATTGTGACAATTAACCTAAGAATCATACGAGTTTACATGCTGATACGCTCAAATTACACCTCCGTACAGAAGCATAAGCGATCGTTATCACGTACAGAACCCAACTTGTAGGTTGGGGTCGATCCCACGAGGAAAATGGTTTAGACTTTACTTTAACTCACAATTATATTCGATTAGTCAAAG
>JAJOOS010004274.1:0-17080 GCA_029582725.1 Solanum chiquidenum | reverse complement strand
GATGATATTGACCAACAAATGACTCAAAGTAACAATGTTGGTTCGTTTTCTCGGTCACATGATCGAGAAATGCAAGTTCAACATGAGGAAATTGTCCGTACTATGTGGAAGGATTATATTAAAGACTAGTACACTACAATTTATGTTCAATTTTTTTATCAAATTAAAGTTAGATGAAACAAGTACTTAAGTGGAGAACAAATAGCATTGTAATAATTTATCATGCGATTTTATAAATTTTTATTTATTTGATAAGATTGAATAAATAATTGGGGCTATTTTAATAGTTTTACAACTTATGAGATTTTTATGTTTATGACAAAATATCAACACAAAAATTCCATATCGCATGACCAAACAAAACTTCAATTTCATCTCATGATTCCATATCATGATTCCATATCATGATACCATAACGCATGGCCAAACAGGACCCTAAATGTATTAAAATAAAGCCCTAAATGAGTCCAAATCGTGGACTCATCAACGCCCCAACTTAAAATTTTGTTTGTCCTCAAGTAAAACTCAAGTTCAGCAGGTCAAAAAGGATGTCTCAAACAGTGCTACACAAGACTCAATCATGAATGCACACAGAAACACTCAACTTACTCGAGAAAAGATCAATTTTGCAATCAAAGATTCGAGTTGTGACTCACCATTACCAAAGAATCTCAAGCTTACAATACTTGCTTCAAATGCAAGTTCAAGCTCAACAAAGGTACTCAAATGCCCTCACACAAAGAATGATTCCATATTCACACACAATGGTTCACAATTTAAAGCTCCGAAATCAAATGCAACGCTCACACACAGAAAGATTAACGCAATGCATGACTTCACCCATAGGTTTGCCCTTATTCTCCAATAGTTACTTGTTTCAACTCACTCAAGATTCAACTCACTCAAGATCAAAAAGGTATTTTCAAGGTTTGTAACGAGGCTAAGTGCAAAGGTATAGTCATTTGGGATCAATGGTTGTAATCCTCCGGAAATGTGGTGTGAACAACACTTTCTTTTCTTTTCCTCATCATTTTCATCCGTGCTCACAAGTTACCCCATTATTCACTTTCCATGGACGGTTGGGAACCACATTTTCTTTGCACTTTCACAACTTTATTCCACAATTTTTTTCATTTTTTGTTTCTCTCTTTTTTTTATATGGAGGGGTTCCATTTTTCTCAAAACCATGGGTCAAAGGAGGCTTTCTTGCACTTCTTGATTTACCTTCTCTTTTAACCATTACACTTTTGGCCTAAGTTGTCTATTCACACAAACCACAAATCATGAGGATTATGGGTAATGGATCAACAAAGGTCACAATTTCATCAAGTCTCTTCCAAGAAAAGGTTAAGGCTCAAAGTGTGTTCAAATAGGGTTCCCACCTTCACTAGGTAGGCCACAAAAGAGGTATAACGTCAAATTATTCCACACTCTTCAAAGTTGCCTAAGATCATATCAAGAGATTGCATCACTTAGTCAATCAGACCAACGGAAAAAATTGTAGGTGTCATCACACATGGTTCACGGTAAGCTCATCACATAAGGCATTGACACAAATGTCAAACTAGACTCCACACTTTCGCTAGTGTGCAATGTTCATCACAAGAGACTCAATTTGATACTTGGCTAGTCACAACGAGAGGCAAAAAGTTCACATATTGTCTATGCAACTTCATTTGGCCTCATCGTAGCCGCACATTTATTTTTGTTCAATTGTGAGCACTATTCAAGTCATTCATATTGATCAAGACCGATACTCAAATTTGCAAGAGAACAGCCACATTCAAACACAAACAAGAGGTGGCATAATTTTTTTGGAAGGGTCCAAAAATCATTTACAATTCAAAACAAGGAGCCACAAGCTCAATCATCCACAAATATAGTGCACAACACAATTATAGCTCAAAACCCAATATATAAACTAAACCAAAGTCACAAAAAGTGGGCCTCACCCCACCACAAATAAAAATCACTTGTCCTCAAATGCAAGCAAAAATATCCAAAAGTCAAAAAGTAAGACAGAGAGGAAGGTAAATAGGGGTCCTATCTAAACAACCACTCCATCTGTCTGGGCATCAGTGCCTAGTGTAGTGCTCTGATCTTGGGCATCAATGCCCGGAGTCACCTCAGAAGGAGCTGTAGCTGCACTAGGGTTAGCGAAGGGTGTATCCGCCAAAGAGGTCTGCACAGCTGCATCGATCATGGCCTTATCAGTCTCTATAAGGCCCTCATAAGAAACCTCCTCAGTAACCCCCAACATATCATCATCTGTCTCTGCCTCAGACTCAGGATCAGCTGCATCCTCAACTCTAACCTCATCTCCGGTGGTAGTCGGAGGCATATCTGGTACATTTGGGATCTCCACCATCCCAAAGATCATAGACATGTCGGTAGACTTTAACTGATCCACATTACTCCTCAATGCAGCAATAGCGGCCTTCAAGGTCGTCACCTCCTCGGTGGCCCCTTGGCCATGCTCACACACCGCTATCCTCCCCGCAAGGGCATCTATGGTAGTGCTCAATGGTGTCACAACATCAGTCAGGGCAATCTAAATCATGCTCGAAATGGAGGCCTCGAGACTAGTAGCCCAACAATCGGTAGAGTGGGAAAAATGCCCCATCTGAAGTAATGCAGCCTTAGTGAGTGGGGTCTTGGACACAGCAGCAGCAGTAGGTCTATGAGGTAGTGCAGCAGCAGAAGAACCTGGAGTGTCAGAAGAAACAGCAGTAGAAGTACATAAAGGCCCAGGGGCCGGAGTAGGCAAATATGCCTCTACAGGTAGTGAGTCTGTGTCTATAACCGGGGAAGAATCCACCGGAGCTGCCTTCTTCTTCCTCTCTTCCTCATCTTTCAAATATTCTACCCCAATCCTCTGGATATCAGTAGAGGATATGGTAATTACTTCCACATCCTTCCTTCCATCTCTCGGAACTCGAGCTAGTCTACACATCTCAGTGACCAACACCGAGAAGGGAAGTGAGGTCTGGCGCTGCTTGGCCCTCATGACCATCTCATGTGCCATAGTTATCCATAGATTTATCCTTGTCTCCTCGACGATGCAACCCATACATGCTACCTTGGCTAGGCGGAGGACTAACTCATTCTGGGATAGCATGACAGTGATGCTTTTAAAGCCAAACTAGAATCGGGACTCTATGCTGAGATCTTTCTTTTCAATCGGAGCTCCGATCTCCAGCCAGTTGGGAGTATCGTCTGATATGAGTCGGGCCAACCATTTCTTCATATTATCCAGAGTCTTAGTCCTGATTAGATGCTGGCACTCGTCATCAATGTCATCGGGACAATCTAGGACAACATTAATAACTTTACTGTCACACCTGACCTTCTTTCCCCGAATAACGACATAATCAACTGGTTTGAAAGTTGTTGCTTGCTTCTTCCTCTGTGGTATCAAGGCCCCATAAGAAGCGTAGAACTCCCAAACCTAATTTGAAATATATGGGCCACGGGGCTTGGTAAAGATCTAGAAATAATGAGACTCCAGACATCTCATAATCTCTAGGTACCTATCAATCACCCCATCAGTGGACATACGCTTCTCCTCAATAATCGTCCTCAAACCCTAAGTCTTTAATCTATTCATAGACTTGGGAGGAGGACCCTGAACAGGTCGTGCAAGCACCACTGCCTATGCTGGAACTGGAGGAGGAGTGGTGGTAGGCTGAGGATTCCTGATCCTAGACAGATCATTCATCCTTTTGGACCACACCTCTGACCTTTGTGCTGCTACTAGCTCATCATCATCAAAAGCTACAGTCTGAGGCTCCTGGTGCTCACCCTCACTCTCAAAAGTGGTGAGGTGAGTGGAATATATCCCGTCACTATCAGAGCGAACCTCTTGTGACGTAGGTGCCTTCTCTTTCCCTTTGCCTTTCCCACCAGTTGTGGGAAGTTTAGAGGCCTTGCCCCTGGATGTAGTTGCATCCTCATTGAGTGTAATCCCCTTAGCTTTCTTTTGGGGTGGCATATTTCTACCTGCAACCTTAGGTCTAGCCATGTCTACAAAACATTGGAAAAAATTTAAAAATAATTGAATCAAAAGCATGGAAAAATAGTTGGAGACAGACTCGACGAACAGATCGGCAAGTCGCCAAATCACTTTGGCGTGCTAGATCTGGCTCGCTGAAAGGATTGGCTTAAAATTCTCAGAAAAATTTGGCATATCAGTGATGGGAAGGCCTTTCGGTGAATTACCGACAACATTCGGCGAGCAAGTATTAGCCCGCTGAAAGTTACAGTGCAATTAAGGCTAAGGGGTGCAGACAAAGGGCGATCAAGAAGACTTTTGGTGAGTCACCGAGTGCATTCGGCAACCTCAAGCTTCTCGATGAAAGTTACAAAATCAAACTACTCATTTAGCATGAAATTAAAGGCGATATGGGTAACTTCGACGGACTGCCGAGTGGTTCGGCGAGCTCGACCCAGCTCGCCAAACAACCCTACTTGCCTACTTTCAACCCAACTTCTCGAATACAACCCCGCAACCCCCGGAAAAAAAATCAAATCATGCACAACTAAAATTAGGTTCAGAACCATTACTCCCACTACCTCGGGATACTCAAACTTCTCCCAATTTTGCCAAATTTTTCCATTTGACGACTTTTGACCTTAAGAATGACATCACCCGCTCTATCATTGGGAAAATTATGTCATTTGGCACAACTATGGGTTACTCGAACTTCACCCGACTAAACCCAACAACATGCAAGCACAACCCCATAAGATTTAATCCATTTTAAGGCAAAATATTATGAGAATTCAATATTATAAAATCTACGGACAAGATTATCACATTAAAACAGGCATTCAAACATACTATAACTATCAGAGAGGCCCAGCACATCACACTAAGATAAGATCATTTGCATAAGATTTCAAAATTCTAAAAATAAACTTGGGGTTCGAAAAACCAACCTTTAATGTTGAATTAATAAAGTTTGAAATGTTAGGCGGCAATGTAATCCTACTCCGAGCACAAATCCACGACTAAAATACGATAGAAATGCAAAAATATAGGGAACTAAAGTGCGGGTGTGAGTTTGGGAAGATTAAAAGTGAGGGAAAGTGAAAGAGTTAGAAGTTTAAACCTTTGGCCTTTTAAAAACCGTCTAGTTCTCTCCCATTCGGCAACATTAGTTGTGCTTGCCGACCCACTCGGTGACACGCCGAGTGGTCACCTATCTCACCAAGTTTTACAGGACCTCCAGTTAATATGGAGGTCCAAATGGTGGACTAGATTGCGATCGCCGACCTGGTCAGCAATTCGACAAGTGGCTCCTGAGATCGCCGAGTTTTACAGACTCCAATTTAAAATTATCTTGAGTCTAACAGCGGTCTAGTTCGGGATCACCGACATCTTCGGCGACGCACCGACTGGACTTTTAGCTCGCCAACCTGCACTTTTCAAACCTATCCACACTTCGACCTGCATAATCAACACACCATTATTTCTTAAAGAAAAAATAAAGTGATAAACACTTAGGTTGCCTCCCAAAGAGGCGCCTTAGTTAACGTCGTGGCATGACACAACTCCCCACTTAAGTTCCATTAGTAAGGTTTGCCTCATTTTCATAAGACCACCCCTCTTTTTGCTCTGGTAGAGAGAAGACAACACCTGGTCCATTTGGGACCCTAATAGCTGAATGAGCATAGAATGAGAGGTCGTCATCTAGTTCAGCATCAAGACATTCTCTCTTATCTACTCCAACACTCTATCTTGTTCTTTGACTTTGTGTAGAATAAGTAAGAGGACCTCTTCAATTTGCCGGCCCTCTAGTTTCTTCTTCTTTCGATGCTCGTGACGGGGAATGCACCTATCCTTGTTTTTGGACAGTACCTCCAAGTCCTTGACCTTTTGAGCCAAGGTATCTAGCTAACCCAGCAAAGTGACCAAGTCTTGGTTCTTTTTTTTCTCCATCTTCTCGTTTTTGGTTTTGACCACACAATCAACGAGTTGGGCTGCGGTCTCATAGGAATGTTGCATCAAGCAGCCTGAAGAGAGTTGATCAGCCATTATTCTATTTTTGGGGCTAAGACCCTAGTAGAAACATTCCAGTAGTAGTTTATCCGGAATCTCATGAGTTGGGCATTGCTGCAATAGGATTTTAAGCCTTTGCCACAACTCATACATTGACTCACCCTCCAATTTCTTGAAATTTAGGATGTTATCCCTGAACATCATCAATCTCTAAGGAGGATAATCCATTGGGTTCCTGTTGCTACCAAATATGCTCCAAGTCTCTGCTCAAAACAGCAACACAAAAACTAAAACTAAAAATTAAGTAAGTTTACTATGACTAACAAGAACAAAATTCAGCTTAACCAAAAATTCTCAAATAACACCACTCCCCGGCAGCGGCACCATTTGCTTTCACGTATCAGGACACTTCATCCAATACTAAGTACCAACGATCGTTAGTTAGTAATATAACCCAACTTAGTGAGTTGGGGTGAATCCCATAGAGAGTGGTTTGTAATTGAGAATCAATAAGCAAGTAAGAATATGTTCAAGTCAATCATAGGTAAAAACATTTACGAATAAAATCATGATTCAAGTTTGGGGTGACACAAGTATCAAATAACGGGGTGGTTTGGTTTCAACTATCAGCTATAACAACAAATAACACGAATATAATAAATATGGAAACGGGTTCTTGGGATGTGATTGGATTATTGGTTAAGGTAGACAAATGGGTGATTGCAAATAATAGTGAATAGTTCTAAACCAGTGAATAAGCTAAACTTTAGTGGGGATAAATTTTCTCTCAAACAATTTACCCCGAATTAAATTGGTTTCTCTCGAACACCAATAAGCAGCATTTAAGAACTTCCTTTGCTTGAGTCCATTCACTCTCTCGAGTTGAATGTGTGGAAAAGGATTTAGGATTCACTCTCTTGAGATGAACCTATAACTACCCAATACCCACAGACCTTCAAATCAGTAATCTTGGTTTTAAAACTTCTCTCTCGAGCAAGCAAAAAACACGAAGGTAGAGTTGCATTTGCAACTACAACCTTTTAGATTAAGCCACAATTACTGAATGAAATAGCTTTTAAACAGCATTTACACTATCAATTAACAATACCCAACAGCTAAATCAACCCATAATCACACCCCAAGAATTGGGGTTTTAGCTAGACATCATAAAAAGGTAAAAATCATTACCAAATTGTGTTTCCACCAACTGGGTAAAATTAATATCATCTTTACAAAGGTCTAAGATGAATAATATTCAACACCCACTACAAATTTCTCAGAAATGGAAATCTTCAAATCTTCAAATCTTCAAAGCTAAGGAAATATTGTCTCAATACTCAGTTCTAAGCTCTCCACTTGAAAACTGAACAAAATCAATAATAGATTCTAATTTCATAAAATTTTGATACTAAACTAAAAATTCAAACATGTATTTATCGTCGCCGAAATTGTGCTGCAAAGGACCATTTGGCGCAATAGCTCGGCAATCCACCTTTTGGTCAGTTCCATCGCCTTTTTGCTTTGGCCTTCAGCAACTTCAAGTTCTGTAACTTTGGGAGATATAGCACTGTATCGCGGAATCATTCGGTGACTCGTTGACTGCTCTTTTCTGTTGCCAACTTGATTTTATCCTTCAAGGTTTGGGACACTGGAACATTGGGCGAGACCATGGCCATTCGGCGACTCGCCCAACAGGTTAGGCGATCCTCAGGACTTCTTTTCTTCGATCTTCCAGCTGCCTTGTTCCTTTTTGCTCAATAATGTCCATGCTTTGTTCCTCAATCCAAATACCTGAAATTCAAGGATTTACATCAATTATTGGCACAAAATTTGCATTTGAGGACACTAAATCTATTAAAATAATACCCTAAATGAGTCCAAATCGTGGACTCATCAACGTACACTTGGGACCTAGGATCATGAGTAATCTCAAGCTAACCCTGAAGCTGGAATATCACAAGCATACTAAAACAACTGAATAAAGAGATACTATGCAGAAGCTAAAACAAGAGATAAGTGAAGGATGGGGAATACCCAATACTGATATGAATATATATAAAACTACTAAGAGTTCAACGATATTGAAAATTCACTCAAATCTAAAGCTGAATCTAATACTCTGTCTGAAAAGCCTCTACTGACTAGAATTGCTAGAACATGCCCGCAACTAACTCTAGCAAAACTAAAAATTGCAATAAAAGAATGAATAGGAAAGACATGTCTATTGTCCTCGAAGTATGAGGACTCACCACTGAAGCTGTTGAATATGGATCGAGAACCAATCTATGTGTGATCTGGATGTTGAACACCTTAACCTACATCAATAAAGGATGTAGCACAAAGTATGCATCAATACTTGGAATGTGCTGAGCATGCAAGATATAGATAACAGTTGAACAAGTATTAAAGCTGAACAAACACCACACAGTAATGACATAATTTGAACAGAACATGGATACTGAAATATAACTGAAAAGTGAGTTATTGCAATGACAAAGTACAAATCATGAATTTAACATGTTGAGACTGAATACTGAAGTATAATTGAAAGTCAAGTCTAATGCACTAGGGTGTGACTGTGGGAGCTACTATTAACCGACATAAAACCACGTGAGCTAAATGTGGAGTCTAATGTATACGCCCCATCGAGAGGACCCAATATACCTTGTTAGGGGTAAAAAGGCATGACTTGCGTGATCACTAAATCTGTTGCCCACAGAGGGGACTTATAAACCTACGAGGACACGTAGTTCTGTGACTATGAGGGTAAGCTGAACCCTAGTCCAACTCGGTGTTAAGACTACTCCCAATTGGAAATGTGTATGACACAACATAACTGAAATACTGGATAACTCAATATTCTTACATGCAAATTTGAGAATGCAACATTTTGGTACTGACAATGAAACATTTGAAACTGGAGCATGTAAATCTTTTTAACTGACCTAACAAGTGTAATTCATGAACTAAGAGAATCTACAAAACTAGGGTTCTGCATTTCATGTAAGGAACTAAGCAACAATTTCATTAAAACATGTTAATCTGATTAAGAAAACTATAATAGTTAAATTACAACCAATATCTAAGGTTATAAAAACCCTATGTCTAAGCAAGATATAGAGAATCAAGAATCTGACTATATTTTAGGGACCTAGTGGATGAAAGGAACTCACTAGTGAAATCCCACATACCTGGTGATGAAATCTACGGAGTAATTCTTTGATTTTGAGGCTGGAACTGCAGAAAACCTATTGTGTGTTCTTGAGGAAGCTATCGCCTCTTTCTCCTCTTTTGCTCTAAGTGTTGATGATTTTTTGGTGAATGAGGGTTCTGGATAAGTCAACTAATTTACTAGGCTTAGACTGAGTAAAACAACGTAGTTTAAGGGCCCCAACAAATAGGAAAAATACCTAAATGACCCTAACATAAAAGCTGACGAAGGCCATCCACATAGGGACCTACAGACCTTCGTTTGACCTACCAACTGTATGTAGGGGTCGTCAGTCGAGTTTTCCCAATAGGGATTCACTAAACCAAGCATAAATTTTTACTCAGAGATGGAATTCTAGCAAACTTGGTGCCGTTGGAAGGACGATTCAATTATCTTTCATTTGATAGGTTATGGGCCATTTAAATCATTTTATGCTAAAAGTTATGACGTTTGAAGTGGACCCAACAATTTTCCTCTAACTGGTTGTTGACCCTCACCTACGGTTTGTAGGTCCAACCACGGACCGTACTGGTCGACCATGGGTGGGATCAGAGACTGTAAAGATTTGAGCCTTAACGTCGGAACCCTACCTACATTCTGTGGTCTCACCTACGGTCTATGGGTGGTTCCGTGGGTACTGGCACCACATTTTTTTGAAATCTAAGATTTTTTTCATTTTCAAATCCGAAGTGTTACATAGAGAAACTATCAATATTACATTTCGAGGTTGTTTACCTAAAAGTTTGACCATAAGTCAAATGCCTGAACTTAATAACGTCAAAAACATAGAAACTTACATAAAAAAACACACTACCCACTGACCATCCTTTCAGTCTCAGCAAGTCAAAAAATTACTAGGGGCAATTATCAGAAATCTAAATGCTTAAAACATTGATAAATGAGGAAATACATGTAGAAGATAAATGCACTTGTCCTTTTAAGTATATATCATTGGAACGAAAGATCAATTCACAATAACAATTAACTTTAACTTAATTTTTAGGGTAAATAATATTATTGATCCCTTAATTATGAACAATTCTTATTAAGAATATTTAAACTTCACTATAAATTTTATCATTAAAAAAATTACAGTATGAACTTTTCAAGTTAAATAGATGATGAAGGAAAAGAGTGAAAAAATCAATTAAAAGATAAGGCTCACATATACATGTAGATATTTTGTTCATGTAGCAACTTTTTCTTGCAAAATAAATGAAGTTCAAGAAACCACAAGAAGCTTTCTTTTCGAGAATAATGTTTCCAAAAGGGGTTCTATTGGGATAGTGATTTTGTTAACAAACTGTGAGAAATAAATTACATTTATTTTTATACCGCCAAAATCTTCACTTTTTTTAAGTACTACACTTGGTCCTTTCATGATTGTGGTTTTTATATGTTTTTCTGAAGACCGCTATGTCTAAAGGAGGAATTCACACAAATCGGTGTTGTTTAATATGCACAAAGGAATATAAACTTTAAGTATGATTTTATCTGAATTCAATAGTTTTAAATCAGATTATATTAGAAGAACAATAATTAATTTCGAATGAATTAACTGAATTGAGGTTGTCCTAAAATAAAACTCATAAAATTTAAATTGTGAAATTTAAAGCCCATGTACCTAGCATTTTCCTTGTTCTTATCTTTTTTAGACTTTCTTTGTCGTCTTCCTTATAGGAATCTCACCTTAATTTTATGAGTTTGACTTTAGGACTACCTCAATTCATTTAATTTAGTCTATTCAAAAGAATGATTTGTGCGTTTAATAGAACCTGATAAAAAATTATTGAATTCGGATAAAATAATACTAACAAATAAATGTCCTTTCCTACAAATAAAATTTATAGTTTGTACAGATAAATATTTTACTCCTTCATGTATAGAGGTATTCCCAATGAAACATTGTCACGATCCGATAGCACCCCCTAGTCTTAACACAACGTACTCGACCCCGAAGGGGTCTTATACAAGCCTCATAGTATTCATTATCGCATAGGTAATATAAATAGTACGGAATTAAAAAAATTCATTTAAAACCATACGATTCAAAACATTCATTTAACAATCTTTCAAAAGACACAGCGGAAGTCTAAGTCTCACATGGCCATCTTAGACACAATCTCAAGACATAAGTAGGGACATGGCCCTTTACATTCGAAAAGTACTAAATGTCTATTATGAAGAAAGGAAAGAAACTTCAAAAAGACACTAGTCCTCGATCTATGAGGACGTACCATTCAAGCCTTGGAGGAATAACAATCCAAGCCCTTCAATCTAGCTAGAAGCAATCACTAGCCGGAACCTACACTTGTAGTAAAATAAGACAAATATGGGTTAGCACACAAAATTGTACTAAGTATTATGACCGTGCAAAAACATGCTTTAAAAGGGACACTTTTCATTGGAAGTCATGCATATGCCAATTCTTGAGAAAACCTTCATGAACATAAATAAAAGAGGCATAAGATACAACCACATCATCATATAAGTAATTCCATCACATTAAGCCTTCACCTTAAGTAACCGCAATGCCATACCTTTTGCAATATGTGAATAGCATCCCATACCACTATCCACACTTAGGTACCACATTAAAAATATTAAAAGTGAACCTACATTCATCCTTTCACATTATTCATACATAAGAGATATGACATTTCATGAGACATGACAAGGAGATAACTCATAATACAATCCTAGTATAGCATGCTTTGTTACAATTAAGCATATAAGAGTCCACATTTTCATTAGCTTCATTTAGAGGACTTTCATTCATTAGTCATTAAGACTTAGAGAAATTACTATAGCCCTCTTGAAGTCTACTCGTGCCAAGTATGGATAGCATCCCATACTAATACGCACACTTCATAGAACTTATCAAGAAACTATAATGCACATCTCACATGATGGGAATAGGAGTTTAACTGACATAGACCATGAGAGCTAAGTCATGGAATCCGGTGTCATATGACCCCACACCGAAGAAAGGTGTTCTACTTGCCTAAGGTAGTACTAGGTGATATCTTAGTTTTGGCATGAAAACCACTTGCTAATATATATCCAATGTTGGCACATAGTTATGGGATATGAAGATGTTCATTGGAACCCTAGCCTAACATTGGGAGACTTTCCATCTTACCATATCCACTCGGTGTTTAGCCTCCAGTCCCATAGAGTAGTTCATTCACATTAACATCATTGCACTTGAGATGACTACCAACACTCGGTCTACCGACCCCAAAGTACATTACACAAGAAAGGGCCACCATCACTAGGTCTACTGATTCAAGGTACATTAAGGGTAGCTCATTGACTTTCCAAGAAGGGTGCCATCATCATTGGGTCTACCGATACAAGGGTCATCATCTCACACATGAAAGGGCAACCATCATTTGGGTCTACCAATTCAAGGTTTATCATTCATTCAAGAAGAGGTTGCCTAAGCCTACCAATTCAAGATACTTCATTCATGATCACATTCATCAATATAAGAAAATGATTCCTTAAGCCTATCAATTCAACATATACAATACAGAGGAGAAAACCCTTCATATTCCATCATTCATCATTCTTGAGTGTCAATTGAGAGTCTACTATCAACAATAACACAAATACATTCTATACATGATCAACATTCCATCATTAAAATCACATGTATATCCTTCACATAATAACCATACATAGTAATTAAACACCTCCACCTTTCAAGTGGATCAACATCTCTAGCACAATTCTACTTCAACATATAATTAGGTCAAACCTTGCCTTCAAGGCCATGAATCTCAAATCAGCAACACATCAACATTTTACCATTTTTAAGGCATAGATAATGATACAATTCAATAACCCAAATCATTTTAGCCATATTACAATCATAAGTTTTCATAATCAACAAACCCACTTCATAAAGGCACAATTTAGGAATTGAGAGAAATCATAGGTTCATAGATTATTTTCATCATAAATCATCAATTAAACACCAATACAAACATTATATAACATTATTAACCATTTGAAATCTTTTGAGGAAAGAACCCATGTGATTGAGTAAAACCCTAAGTTTTTCATGAACGTGAAAACGTTGAAAACTTCTTTGAAATTGACTCTAGGGTGAAATCTAACCCTAGATAAAGGATCAACATACCTTTACTAAGATTCCCGAAGAAATTTGATGAAGAAACGCCTTGAATCCAAAAACCTAGCTCCCACTTCTTCTTCTTCTTCTTTGGGAACTTTTAGAGAGAGAAATATTTGAGAGGAGGTGGGTTTTTTTTTATTCTATTTGGATTGACTTTAATGAGAGAATTCAAGTCTAAAAAGGTCTTAAAAGTGTTATATAGTTGCTAGGGAAAGGAATAGACTAATAGACTAATGCGGACTCATCTTTGGAAAAGAACTAGGACCCACAAAGTTACAACTTCAAAATTCTTCCCCTTGCCCGTCTAAGCTCACCTTTTGGACACTTAGGCTCACCAAGTGCACTATACAACTCTCCAAGTGCACCCTTAGCTCGCCCAAGTTTCCAGTGAGCTCACTAAATGGGCAGTCCATTAGGCGATTGGAGGGGGCCAATGGGCGACACGCCAACCATCTTGGCGAGCAACGACCTAGCTCATCCTTTGGTCCAGAACCTAGGACAAAAATTCAGTCCACTAGGCAAGCACAAGAGCCCAAAGGTGACTCGCCCAACCCTTTGGGTGATCAAACAGCCCCTTCGCCAAAAGGTCTACCAAAGAACAAGGCTTCTTTCACACTATCTTGCTAGTCTAGGTCCTTTCTTGCACCCTAGGCTTCTACCTTGCTCCATTTAAGTTCTAAAACATCCTACACATGAACCTAAAGTAACAGTAACCCAAACATTAAGGCTCTAGTTCAACCTATCATTTTCCAAGTCGTTACAAACATAGATGGTCAAGAGAAGAAAAAGGAGTAAGTGTTCTAATTGAAGGTGAGAAGATGTTGGCGGTAAAAAATAAAAAATTTCTTCTTTCCCATTGATTGTTAAGGAAATCATTGTCCCATTGAAACCCCTTTAACCCCACACACTATAGCTGAAAAGAAACCTACTTGTGAGTTTCTTCAATTTTGTTTATTTGGCAAGGAGATGTTGTTATTTGTCACAAATACTGACATGTCTAAGATAATGTAAGTACTCTTATATTTAATTATTTTCACTATGTTCCTTCATCATCACTTTACCACGACCATTTGTGTCACGACCCAGACCGTCAGACCGTCGTGAATGGCACTCGCAATAAATTACTTGAAGGGACAACCAACAACTAACCAAACATACCATTTATTAAATAAGTTCATCAGATATAAAGTAGTAAAAAAGTTTAGACAACTATATAATTTAATACCCATACACTCAACTCCATAATAAAGAACAATTGCACAGAAATAAACAACGTTAAAAATTGTATGTCGTTGTACCAAAACTCTAATGTTATCAATAATGGGGATGCAACCCTTAAACTAAAAACATAAGTCTAAATGTCTCTGCCTGAAAAATTGGCAAGAGAAATGTAACACCCCAGAAATACTATGACTTAAGTTCGAGCCTCACCATATGAATAATGACTTTAAAATAGTTAAAATGATGTTTCTAAACCTAAATTAATTCAATTGACTTAGTTTGGAAGATTAAATGTCTAAACGTCAAGAAACGACCAAGACGTCCGAAAACTAGAGAAGAATGTGTCCTAGCGTGTCCTTAGGTTTTGGGCAGGTTTAGGAGTGTCGTATGATGGTGCCCAAGGAGGACCCTAACCTTGGCCAAGCAAGCTGCCAAGGCAGCTTGCAGATTGCACTTGGAGGGAATAGTTGCGCGTCGCGCACTTGCTCCCCCAAGGAGCAAAAATCCAGTTTGCGATGCGGTCGTGTCGTGGACTTTACTGTCTAGAAATTTAATTCCAAATATCTTCAGGGAAAAGCCCTGCGTCGCGGACTTGTACAATGACGAAAATTCAGAAATTCAGAAATCAACTTTTATTTCATTAAAGAGTCCAACTAAATGAGGGGTATTTTAGGTACTTTAGAGGATGTGTATATAATGATTTTTAAGTCAATTTACCTCATTTTTATCACTCAAACAGAAAACCCCAAAGATCTAAACCTAAATTCCTCCTTCTCTCTACTCTCTCTCTCTTCCCAAGAACTCCATTGAAGGAGGTTGGACCTTCAAGAAGAAGACCAACTCCCCAAGGTTTCAACTCAGATTTTCGTGGTTAATTCATAAATAAGGTATGGTTTCTTATCACTCTTGGGATTCCTTTCCCCAAGAGGCCCCTTCAAGATGAATTTCAAAATATCCAATTTCTAGGTTTCAATCCAAAAACGTGGGTCTTCTTTCTTAAGTGAAATTGATGTTATAAACTGACTTTGATTGATGTTATATGAACAATTATGGATGAATTTATGTTGTATTGATGGTTTCTTGAAGAATTCCCCATGAGACCCATGTTTCTCCTTTTCCAAATTCTAACCCTAGTTTGTGTTGGATATTAATTGAAGGCTATGAATTGAATGTGATGTTATGTAATTCATGTTTGTATGATGAGTCTACCCTAGGTTATGTATAATTAGGGTTGAGTCTTTGAATGAAGCCTTGAAGGCTATGAAGGGAATATGTCAATTGATTACATTGATGTTGATTATGTCATTACTTCATGAATTACCTTGTATTATGTATTGGTTATGAATTGCTTAGTAATTGAAGTATGAATGTCCCATGAAGGGAATGAAGGTATGAAGGTTGGTTTTTCTTTGAACTGAAGTATGAAAGGTAAATTACTTAGATTGTAATGATACTATATATAATGTGTTGTTGTGGTGTTGATGACCTAGTTTCCTCATCCTTAACCCTCTACACTTGAATTTGTTATGAAGTACGTATGTATGTTATGGTATGATTGTTATATGATTGAAAGGTAGTTCTCATGATTATAATGTAATGTAAAGTAAAAGGTTTACTCACTTGCTAAGTGTTTCTAAAAGTGAAAGGATTGTTACTCACTTATGAAGACGTATGAGCTATTATGGTATGATGTTTACATAATAGTCTAGCAAAGGCTAATGTGAACTTATGTGATGACTAAAGGTGATTACTAAAGGGATTTAGATGCTTAGCACCGAAAGGGAATGTAAATGAGATGGGGGTCTCACGTTTAGTAAGTCCGGCTCCCCACATGTGTTTTCTCACGTTTACCAAGTCCGCATTAGCCACGGTATGTGTTGTCTCATGAGATGGAAACCTCCATGTTTAGTAAGTTAGGGTTTCTAGAAGCAATCTCTTTGACCCTTAACTATGTGCCCACATAGGACTTTAGCTTAGTGGATCCACCTAGATAGCTATGTACGAATGGTTATACCTTAGGCAAGTGTTAACCCTCTCTTTACGGTATGGGAGTAGAACACCGGATTCCATGTAGCTCTCATGGTCTATGTCGGTTATTGCAATATTTCCCTAATGTAAAAGTAAATGAAGGTATGAACTCTTACTAGGGCTTTCTTAAGGGTTTTACATAGTGTAAGGGAGGGTATGGGACTTCTCTTGCACATTGCACTAGTAGGATCCTAAGAGATGGTTGTAGTAGTGTTGTCTTATGATTATGACGGTTATGACTTATGTATGTTAAAGCTATGTTATGTATGATCGCTATGAATATGGTAAGTTATGATGATATATGATCTTATCAATGTATGCATGAAGTAGGTTGCTTAATGTGATACTTGGCTTTGAATAGGGTTATGGGGTTCTATTCTTGGCATTGCACTAGTATTGCTTGGGTTGTCTACATGTTGGGATGATACTATGTTGGTTTGGACTATGATGCTTATTTTGTGTGCATATTGGATTTACT
>JAJOOS010004273.1:0-18456 GCA_029582725.1 Solanum chiquidenum | reverse complement strand
GGACTAGTTCGTCCTCACTCCCCACATCTACTTTCAAATCAGTAAAAGAGTAATCTAGAATTCTATCCCTAGATTTGAGTATTCTTGAGATAAGCTGATTTTGAGTTATTGAGTTCTTGATTCTTTTTTGATATTCTATTCCTAATTATTGAAATGCTATATGTTATTCATTAAGATTCTTGAGTTGATTCATTCATGTCTATATTTCAACATGAACCCTATGAATTGAGTATTCATGAGATGAGTAGTGTTGTTGAGTTTTGAGTTCTTGAGTTTTGAGTACTGAGTTTTCATATTGCTATTAAGATCCTTGATTTGAGTCGTTCATGTCCATAACTCCGCATGAACCCTATGAATTAAGTTATAAATTTTGAGAAGCTTTTTAAACTGAGTTTTGAGGAAGTAAAGATGAGTTTTGAGAAAGAGTTTCTAAAACATGATTAGTATGACAATCGAGTATGCCATCAATGTTTAAGCAGTATGGTATCTAGATATACCATCAATGTTTACGCAGTATGACTTCCCGAGTCATCAATGATCATATTACAATATGATTTTGAAATATTTTTGAGAAAGAGTTTTCAAGTATGAGTATAAGGGGACTATGTATTCCACAAACATCAATTTTTACATTGATAAAAGAGAAACTGAGATTTCTAAATGAGTAATGAGTTCAAAAGTTATTTCAAGAGCAGTTACCTCTTTTAAGAGGGTAGTTTGAGCAATTATCTCAAACCAGAGGAAGAGTTATTTTTTTTAAACATATGAGAATGAGTATATATTATTGAGAGTAGTATTGAGCACTGATATGAGAGAGAGTTCAGACAACTCGCAGCCCCCATAAACTGTGTATGCCAACATGGGTAAATGGTCATATTTTTTAGATGATTTCTTATTGGTTTTAAGCATAGCTTAGTGGATCCACTTAGTTGAGGTTTTCTATACTCCGACAAGGTATAAAATAGTTCTAGCAGCGTGGGCGAGACGTTGTATCATCACGTAGCTCATAGTGATGGTTGTCGGTTAGAGAATCTCCCAAATAGAGTTAAAGTGAATTTTTATATATTATTTATTATTTTGAGTAGAGATGAGAAAGTATTTTGTAAAGCTTTAAATGATTTAACTCCTTTATTTCTTTACATTCAACTTGAGTACATTGTTATCTAGTCCACCCCTTTCTTTCAGTTATTTGTTATTCAACTATATTACACACTCGTACATTTAATGTACTGATGTCATCCAACCTGCATCTTTTAATAATGCAGATAGAAGTTATTAGGATCCTCAACAATAGTCTGTTGAGATCATTTCATCCGCTCGTCTGCTTATGAGTGAGACCTCCTTATTTTCGGAGTACTCCAGTTTTATGAGTTGTTAGTAGTAGTTCTCTTGAGGAGTCGTGGGTCTTGTTTCGACACCCATCTTTTTATAGTAGAGGCTTCATAGAGAGACAGTTTTGGAGAGTCTTTAAGTTTCAGATATTTTATTTAAAACTTATGTTTCATACTCAGTATATTCAACGAAGTTTAAAAGTTTATTTCAATTTGATGCTTATGTATGCTCAAGTTAGTCTTCCGCTTGTAGTCAACCATGATGAGGGTTCGCTTGGGGACTAGTAATGGTTTTTGAGTGCCAGCCACGTCCAGGGTGTAGGCTCGGGTCGTGACAGAAATAAATGAGTGTCATCAAGTCCATTTTTGGGTCATGACATTTTCAAACTCACTCAGCCCTGCACTCGCTCTAGACTTTAAGAAGTTAGTTTTAACTTTCCCCGCCCTACCCCGCTCTGCCCCTGCCTATGTCTAAATCTACCCTGCCCTAATATGTCTAAACCTGCCCCGCCCTGCCCCATCCTTAGTTGAGATTGGCCCAATTTAAGTGGTTTGGGTTCTTTAAAACCTATCGCCGTCCCGCCCCCACTCTAGACTTTAAAAAGTTAGTTTTAACCCGCCCCACCCCTTCCCACCTCGCTCCGCCCCGCACATGTTTGAATCTTCTCTTCCTCACATATGTCTAACTCCGCCCCACCCCACCCCACCCCATTGTCATCCCTAGTTGAGATTGATTAAATTTAAATTATTTTGAGCTCAACCCATAAAATTCTAGACAAAGTGGATAAATAACCTATATTTAAGCTCATTTTGACACCCCTAGACCTAATTATCCATTGCTCTCCACATAAAGGAAAGGATAATACTCCTCCTAATTGTATATCTCTCTTCAGAGTTGTGAGTGTATATATATATATTATTTTATTTTTGTTTAAAAAAAAGAAAAAAAGTTAAAACTAGACAAATAAAATAAAATAGAGCCGAAAGAAGGGAGTAGTATATGCAACCTATCTAATTAGTTCAAAATACTAACATATTGTCTTATTAATTACAATTTCATATCAGATTTCAAGTCAAATACACCAAGATATATGTATTTTTGCTACCAGTACACTAAATTAGGGAGAGAGGTGATGGAGAGAAGGAGAGAGATGGGCAAGATAAGAGGGCAGCAAGCAAGATAGTATCACAGATACATGTGAATCACACTACATACATGAATACCAATCATAGAGAGAAAAGCGAGCGAGAGAGGAGACTTGCGAATGAGACAGGAGAGAGGCCAACGAGAGAGTCATATACATGCGAATTACTTGAATACGATGTATCTATAACAAATTACACTTAATTTTTATATATAGGTTGGGGTCTGCCTGACCCCTCACCATGATGGTGGTTTTGTTAAAAAAAAGAAGTTGTTAAAACTAAACAAATAAAATAAAATAGAGCCTGAAGAAGTGAATAGTATATGCAACCTATCTAATTAGATAAACATTTCTATCATATTTACTAATTCTCCCTATAGCTCGAAATACTTACATATTGTCTCATTAATTAATAATTTCATACCAGATTTTAAGTCAAATACACCTAGTTATATGTATTTTTGCTACCAGTACACTAAAATATAGAGAGAGGTAGCCGAGAGAAGAAGAGAGACGAGCGATATAGGAGAGCAGCAAGCAAGATAGTCTATGTATGCACATATACATATGAATCACACTACATACATATAACTGGAATACCAGTTACAGAGAGAGAAGCGAGCGAGAGAGAAGAGTTGCGAATGAGATCGGAGAGAGGCCAACAGAGAGAGTCATATACATGCGAATTACTTGGATACGATCTATTTATAACAAATTACACCTAATTTTAACTCCATATAATCGAAAAGCGCCAGATATATGTATTTGAAGTCCAAATTCTCATAAGTTTCATAATGATAAAAAATGAAGAAAAAAAGAAGATAATTAATTACTAAATTAGATCGAGAAATTTATGTAACCTATCTAACAATAGGGATCCACTTTCATGAGAAAAGGCATTAGCACCGACGATGGCTTATATATATGCATATGTGGCTGCAATTTAAGCTTACTATACTCCTCTATCGGCGTATATATATGCATAATTTCAATTAGTATTTAACCAAATATAAGATAGAGTTGATTTCTCGTATAATCACTCATTTAATAGTTATTATCTTAGAAAATCATATTTTCATGTTATTCCAAATTTTTTAATTAAAAAATAACTTTCTGAAATATTAAATATTAATTAAGTGATAGTATGAAAAATTAACTCTAATTTTTTTAAATAAGTAAAATATGTTAGCCAGCAGAATTATGAGAGAGATATTGTTACTCAATTTGTGCATCACATTTCATGCAATTATGATTAAGTGTGTATTGTGAAAATGCCTAGCATTCCTTATGTTTCATGTGACACCGTTAGATTTGACATGGAGTTTTAAAAAAAGCAAGATATTTTTGAAATTTATGGTCCTGAACAATCTTTAGGTATTTATATAATGGTAAATCATTTCGTTAAGGGTAAAAATGGAATTTCAAAGTTAATCACCACCTTCTTAATGAGTTATCGATTCAACCAATAACTCAATATTAAAAATCAAAACTGAACCAATAATTTGATTTTTTTTATAAAACCATTAAAAATTCGTTAACGTAACAATTCAATAGCAATATATCAATAGCATTTTTATCAGTTCGATTTATTGATCGATTGAATTTTTTCACACCCCTAATTATGATTAAGCGTGCATTATGAGCATGCCTAGCATTCGTTATGTTTCATTTTATATGGCACCGTTAGATTTGACATGATATTTTTTTAAAAAGCAAGATAATTTGTGGTCTAAAAGAATCTTTAAATATTTATGTAATTGTATATCATTTCATTAAGAGTAAAAAGGAAACTTCAAAGTTAATCACTACCTTCTTAATGAGTTATTGATCCAATCAATAACTCAATATTAAAAATAAAAAATAAACCGATAATTCGATAATTTTTTTATTTTATAAAATCATTAAAAAAATTATTAACTTAACAACTCAATAACAATAAATCAATAGCAATTTTATCAATTCAATTTAAATTTTGCACACCACTAATTGCACTACGGAAATATCACTAATTTAGTTGATCTTTTTTCTGTCATAAAATATCACCATAAAATCATAAAAAAGCCAAAAAGTGGCAATGAATCTGATGTCAATAGGTCACATGCATGGTTGATATATTTGATTCTGAATAGTCAATTCCAATGGCCTTATTATATGCACTAAACACAATGAGCACGGACACAATATTTGCTACTTCGTTTGTCTTAATTTATGTAGGTAATTTATAATATTTTTAATATAATTTTTAAATAATATATATTATTTTTCTTATTCAAATTTATGTAGCACATGTGAAATTTCGAGAGTTAATCATATTTTAATATGTTTTTCAAATATCTTAAGTTGTTAATTATTGTGATTTATAGAACTTTTAACGTAATTTTCAAATAATATACATTACTCACTCAATCTCAATTATGCAGTACATATGAAATTTCGAGAGTTGATTGAATTCTTAGTACTATTTACATAATTTTCAAATAATATATGTTACTCACACAATTCTAATTATGCAATACATGTGAAATTTTGAGAATTAATCAAATTTTTAATATAATTTTGAATTTTGAATTATTATTATTTTAATAGTTTTTTTTTTTGTGAATTTCAATATTAATTTGAGGTAGTTTTTGTGTTTTATCTTTATTTATATTTTAAGGATATACGCTCTCTTCATTAAATATTTACCTACTCTATTGAGGTATTTATAATCTTCAAAAACAATTACTATTAAAACTAAAATAGAAGAAACATAATTAATTTAATCTTGAACATCCAAAATGAAACAAAAAAATAAAAAATAATAATTTATAAACTACGATAGATAATTTGAGATGGAAAGAGATTATTAATATAATATTTAAAATATTTTTTTGATAGAACGTCTAAAGCACATGACCTGAAATAAATGTACTAATTATATGACAAAAATATGTTTTCAATTAATAGAATTAGCCTATAAAATTTCTTTTCCTTCTATATATGTACAACATATTTTTGTTTCCAATAGCCTTATTATATGCTTATATGTGTGAAGAAACCGCAGAAAAATAATTCAATCTCAGTACCACAGAAAAATATTTGAAGTTCTTTCACCTATGCCACAAAGAGAATTCATTTGGTACAACTAGCACAAGGGACCATTATATATAAATATCTTACCCAAAATAAAATAAAAAAACATAAAAAGTTATAAGTTAAAAATCGTACTCCCTCTGTCTCAATTTTTATGTGACACTTTTCTTTTTTTGAGAGTCAAACAGTTTATGTTTGATCGGAAATTTGTGCGTGGAATCTTCATTTTTTTGATTGAAATTTATATATTTGTAAACTAGGTAAAAAGTAGTATGAGTCACAATAATTGGCAATTCAAAATAATTGAAAATATATGAAAAATTAACAGTCAAAGATAAATTTATTTGAATCTCAAAATCCAAAAAGATGCCACATAAACTGAGACGGAGGAACCACTGAGGCTTAAGAAATGTTATGTTAAATTTTATGTTTGTAATTACTTGTGCATCCAACAATATCAATGATTCCAACAATATAGATAAGAGGTAATATATGAGGTATATATTGCTACTTGATTTGTTGCATCACATTTCATTACACATGATTAAGTCAGTGTTTGATCTAAATTTTCAAATATTCTTGACGAATAATTTTTGGCTAAAGTTTTACCATGTGTTTGGCTATAAATTTTGGGAGAAATATTTACTATTTAAAAAAAAAGATTTATATTCTAAGTTATAAAAATGATTTAAAACACCTTTAAGTTTGTATTGTCATTTTTTAATGAACATGTTCCGTTAAGAAATAACCTTATGACATAATTGATAACAATCGGCAATAATAAAATAACAATATGGGTAAGAACAACATATTAATCGCATACTCAAACTTGTCATTGATTCAAGATATGAATTATAACCCATTAAAAATGAATTGTTCTTTTTTCCACGTTCTATATAAATAGCAGAGAGGAATAATTATTAATGAAGTAATTTGGTATATAAATATTAGTTGAAATTAATAAAGGATAGGTGGTTTTTTTATAAAATATAAAAGCCTGGGGTAATTTTCTATTTTTTAAAAAATTTCAGATATTAGAACTTGATCCAAATACTAGTTTTTTCAGTCTTTGGGAACTTGGGATATATATTTGGCAAATATATTTCCCAATTAGTGCTAAGTTGTATGTCCAAACAACATTTGTCAAGCTTTTCCCAAATATGTTTGGGGCTAAACTAGTTGTAACACATTACGAACGTGCTAGTACTCCTTTTATGCATTTTATGTGACATTATTTAACTTAAAATGAAATTTAAGAAAAAAAATTAATATATTTCAAGTCACTTTTTCTATACCATAAAAATTATTAGAAATATAGATGTTTACAAAATAAAAAGATGGCTCTTACTCAAAGGCAGATGCAACAAGCATGCAATATCATATTTATTTGAACTATATACTTTTAATGCGGGATATACATTTATATAATTTTTAAATTAAAATAACAACAAATATAAGCCGAAAATCACGATTTTGAAAGTACAATGAGATTCAATACTAAAGACCTTAAAAATTAAGTTTATACTGCCTTTGTCTCTAAATACTTATCTAATTTTCCTTTTTTTGTTTGTCCCTTTTTACTTGTTCATTTTGACAAATCAAGAAAAACATTATTTTTTTTACATATAATACCCTCAATTAAATAATGAAAAAGGTAGAACTTCTTGAAAATCTTAAATTTTTAATGCATCCACTTCTTAATTAATAGAGTAAAATGGAAAACTCACTATGTCAATCATTATTTTTTTAATAGGTGTGTCAATTCAAAAGTGGACAAGTAATCAGGGACATAGGGAGTACAATTTAAATAAGAAAAACTACCTAACTAGATATACATTACTACCATATATACTTACTTTACCTTTAGTTTAAAATAATTACACATATTACCATTTTTAATATTTATACCATATATTTTAAAAGATTTAATCATATACAAAAATTCCTTAAATATAATATTGAGTAATTATCTTAAAATTTAAACTCCTTAATTAATGATCCATTAACAATTCTAATTATTTCTATCACATCAGGGTTTCCTTCTCCCAATCCCATTACTCGATTGAATCTTTCAACCCCATCCCCCACGCCCCATGTCCTTCACTCACCTCCAATGGCCTTAGTACTATTTACATAATTTTTAAATAATATATGTTACTCACACAATTCTAATTATGCAATACATGTGAAATTTTGAGAATTAATCAAATTTTTAATATAATTTTGAATTTTGAATTATTATAATTTTAATAGTTTTTTTTTTTGTAAATTTCAATATTAATTAGAGGTAGTTTTTGTGTTTTATCTTTATTTATATTTTAAGAATATAAGCTTTCTTCATTAAATACTTACCTACTCTATTGAGGTATTTATAATCTTCAAAAATAATTACTACTAAAACTAAAATAGAAGAAACATAATTAATTTAATCTTGAACATCCAAAATGAAACAAAAAAATAAAAAAAATTATTTTATAAACTACGATAGATAATTTGAGATGGAAAGAGATTAATAATATAATATTTAAAATATTTTTTTTGATAGAACGTCTAAAGCACATGACCTGAAATAAATGTACTAATTATATGACAAAAATATTTTTTCAATTAATAGAATTAGCCTATAAAATTTATTTTCCTTCTATATATGTACAACATATTTTTGTTTATATGCTTATATATATGTGTGAAGAAACAACAGAAAAATAATTCAATCTCAGTACCACAGAAAAATAATTGAAGTTCTTTCACCTATGTACAAAGAGAATTCATTTGGTACAACTAGCACAAGGGACCATCATATATAAATATCTTACCCAAAATAAAATAAAATAAAAACATCAAAAGTTATAAGTTAAAAATCGTACTCCCTCTGTCTCAATTTTTATGTGACACTTTTCGTTTTTTGAGAATTAAACAGTTTAAGTTTAATCGAAAATTTGTGCGTAGAATTTTCATTTTTTAAAATGAAATTTATATATTTGTAAACTACGTAAAAAGTAGTATGAGTCACAATAATTGATAATTAAAAATAATTGAAAAATATATGAAAAATTAACGATCAAAGATAAATTTGTTTGAATCTCAAAATCAAAAAAAAAAACATATAAATTGAGACGAAGGAACCACTGAGCGAGCCTTAAGAAGTGTTATGTTACTATAATGGAGTTTACATTTTATGTCTGTAATTACTTGTGCAATCCAACAATATCAATGATTCCAATAACTTTTCCGACAATATAATAAAGGAGTCCTTATCAGATTTGACAAACATAGTACATAGAGATAAGAGGTAGTATATGAATTATGAGGTATATATTGCTACTTGATTTGCTGCATCACATTTCATTACACATGATTAAGTCAGTGTTTGATCTAAATTTTCAAATATTCTTGACGAATAATTTTTGGCTAAAGTTTTACCATGTGTTTGGCTATAAATTTTGGGAGAAATATTTACTATTTAAAAAAAAAGATTTATATTCTAAGTTATAAAAATGATTTAAAACACCTTTAAGTTTGTATTGTCATTTTATAATGAACATGTTCCGTTAAGAAATAACCTTATGACATAATTGATAACAATCGGCAATAATAAAATAACAATATGGGTAAGAACAACATATTAATCGCATACTCAAACTTGTCACTGATTCAAGATATGAATTATAACCCATTAAAAATGAATTGTTCTTTTTTCCACGTTCTATATAAATAGCAGAGAGGAATAATTATTGCTCCCTCCATCCCATTTTATATGAGGTACTTTGACTCGGCACGGAGTTTAAGAAAGAAAGGAAGACTTTTAAAACTTGTGGTCTAAAATGAATGATAGAAATTTGTGTGGCTGTAAATTATTTCATTAAGGGTAAACTAGACATTTTATAATTAAATTGTTACTTTATATAGAAATGTGTCATTCTTTCTGGGACTGACTAATAAGAAAAGTAAGTCACATAAATTGGGACAGAGGGAGTAATTATTAATGATGTAATTTGTATATAAATATTAGTTGAAATTAATAAAGGATAGGTCGGTTTTTTATAAAATATAAAAGCTTGGGGTAATTTTCTAATTTTTAAAAATTTTCAGATATTAGAACTTGATCCAAATACTAGTTTTTTCTAGTCTTTAAAAAATTGGGATATATATATTTGGAAAATATGTTTGCCAATTAGTGGTAAGTTGTATGTCCAAACAACATTTGTCAAGCTTTTCCCAAATATGTTTGGGGATAAATGTCACGCTCCGAGCCTACACACTGGACGTGGCTGGCACTCGAGAATTATTGCTGGCCCCAAGCGAACCTTGGCCTGACTTACTTACTTAGCGGAAGACTTTAAGAATTAAGAAAAAAACTCAAATGCAAGATAACTCAACTGTCTCAAAATAAACTCATAATTTTTTAGAAATAAACATTTAACTTAGCCAAAGTGGCAACTCAAATCTGAACATAAGTCAATAGCAAGGTAAAGACAAATGACTAACTGACTGTCTATCTATGAAGCCTCTAATAACTGAGATGGATTTCGGGACAAGACCCTCGACATCCTAATGAACTAAAATACTGAAAGAAATAAAAGGGATCCTCCGGAAAGCAAGAAGGCCACCACCAGACTCTGAGTGCTCAACTGGATCAACAATGCGCTGGATGTTGATCCTGGTTACCTGTGTCTGCATCATAAGACGATGCAGGCCAACTGGCATCAGTACATTGAATATACGAGTATCCGAGTTGGAATGCTTAACATAACTTAACCTTGAAAAGAATCTGAAAGAAACACTTACCTTGGCTTTACTCAACTCCTGAATAACTTAACTCAATATACAACAATAAAACACATGAAATATACATAAAGCTTTTAAAACAGTAGAAAGCAACTTAGTTTGTTAAAGAAATGCAATAACAAACATAACGATACTTGTATAATAAAGTAATATAATTTTCGTGGGATATTCTCTAACCGACAACCACCACTATGAGCCTAAGTGGTGATACATCGTCTTGCCCACGCTGCCAGAACTGTCATATACTTTGCAGTCATATAGGATGCCTTAACTAAGTGGATCCACTAGTCTATGCTAAAAGCATCTTAAGGAGTCATCTAAAAAGTATGATCCTTTACCACCCATGATGGCTACATGGTTTTATGGAGACTTGAGTTAATATGAACTCGCATCCCCATATCGGTGCTCAATACTACTCCCAAAATATACTTAGCTCATATGTTTTTTAAACAAACCACTTTTTTTGGTTTGAGATAATTACTCAAAACTTAGCTTAAAAGCTCTCTTGGAAATCGGTGTTTTCCTTTCTTGTTCAAATGTGAAAACATTTTTAAACTCTTGGGAATACTTAGTTCCCTTATAACTTTTGGAGAAATGGACTCAACACTTTACTCTTTGCTTAACTGAAAACCTAAGTCTTAAAACAAAGTTAAAACGTTTGTGAAAGACTTTTGAAAACTTTAAAACTTCTCTTTGACTTGCTTCTTAACTTCTAGGCTTGACTCTTACTTTCCGTGAATTGAAGTATGGATTCAAGGTTCATGATCTCATGTTTATGTATGATTTCATGATGCTTAGATGTACCTAAGATTGTTGAAATCAACTAAGAAACATAGGTACATTGCTAAGGAACAAGTACGAAATTATGGGGAACAAATGGGGAAAACTGGCGTCCCTGGCGCTCTGAGAGGCGCGGGGCACCAACCCTCAAAATTCAGGGACTGGTCTGGGGAGCGGTGGCTGGCGTGGCGCCCCAAGATTGAAGATTCAGAGACCCTTTTGGGGAGCGCTGGCTGGCGCGACGCCCCATCCCTATCCCCAGGTGTTTGGCAACTTTTCTTCTCTGTTTTTCATTTCTAAATCCTCTAAACTCAATTGGTTCTTTCCCCAAACACTTAGAATCATTTATAACCTCAATATAAATCAGATTATACTCGAAAACACAACTAAAAACATGAATCAATCTCAAGAAAACTTCATCAAGAATTCAAGGGATTTACTTTCGAATCTAATAAACTTTGCTGAATTGAATCATGATTGGCGCGTGGGTGAACTAACCCAATGCTATGTGATCTCACATACCTCATAGGGATCACCCCTTGACGAAATACACAAGCTAAACTCGAACATTCTTGACTATTCTTGATTTTTCTCTTCTCATTTCTCCTCTTTTCTCTTTTCTCCTTTCTCCAAGCCCTAGCGTGAACTTCAACTTTTCTAAACTAAACTAACTAAAATATGAATTTACCACAATTAAACTCCTAAAAATGAATTAAAACCATTGGGTAAGGAAAAACTAAAATACCCTTCTAAAATCCGGATTGGACTTTCCTTATTCGAACAACCCAACTTCCAAAGGGCATATCTCACTTGTGGTAGCTCCAACTCATAAGCTACATTACCTACCCTTTTCGATATTTTATAAGGGCCACTATACCGGGGACTAAGTTTCCCGTTCTTACCAAATATCATAACACCCTTAATGGGTGAAACTTTCAAATACACCCAATCATCTACTTCAAACTCTAACTCCCTTCTCCTAACATCTGTGTAGGATTTCTGACGACTCTGAACCGTTTTCAACCTCTATTGAATCACTTTCACCTTCTCCATAACTTGACGAACTAAATCTGATCCTATCAAACCTGCTTCACCAACTTCAAACAATCCAATATGAGATTTGCATCTTCTTCCATAAAGAGCTTCATAAGGATCCATTTGGATGCTTGAGTGGCAACTATTGTTGTAAGAAAATTCGATGAGATGTAAGTGATCATTCCAATTACCTTTGAAGTCAATCACACAAGCCCTCAACATATCCTTTAAGGTCTGAATAGTGCGCTCTGCTTGCCCATCTGTCTGAGGATGAAAGGCATTATTTAAGTTCACCTTTGAACCCAAGCCTTTTTGGAATGACTTCCAAAATTGTGCAGTAAATTGCGCACCTCTGTCTGAAATAATGGATACCGGAACCCCATGAAGTCTTACCACCTCTTGAAGATATAATTTAACATAATTTTCTACTGAATGGGTAGTCTTTACTGGCAAAAAGTGGGGTGATTTTGTCATTCTATCGACAATCACCCAAATAAAATCATGCTGCCTGCGAGACCCTGGTAAACCTGTGATGAAGTCCATATTAATCATCTCCCACTTCCATTCCAGAAGTTCTATATTTTGGGCCAAACCACCGAGCCTTTGATGCTCTACTTTAACTTGTTGGCAATTCGGGCACTTAGCAACAAATTCAGCAATGCCCTTCTTCATACTACTCCACTAATAGACTTCTCTCAAATCGCAATACATCTTTGTGGAAGCCCTATGAATGGAATATTTGGAGCTATGAGCTTCCTCCATGATCTTCTCTTGTAGTCCATCCACCATTGGTACACACAATCTACCTTGATACCTCAATACACCATCTCCCCCTTTTTCAAAAGCCATAACTTTCTGCTTATGAACATTTGCATTTATTTCAAGCAAAATGGGATCTTGGTCCTGCTTCTCTTTTAATTCTAACACTAATGATGATTCAGCCTCATTCATCACCACTACCCCTCCTTATGTGGAATCCATTAGTCGGACTCCCAAGCGTGCAAGTCTATGCACATTTTTCGCTAACCCTCTCTTTCCTTTCTCAACATGGGCGGTACTACCCATAGACAACCTGCTTAAAGCATCAGCAACAACATTAGCCTTACCTGGGTGATAAAGAATACTCATGTCATAATCCTTGAGTAATTCTAACCACCTCCTTTGTCTTAGATTAAGTTCTTTCTGAGTGAACACATACGGAAGGCTCTTGTGATCAGTGAATACATCAACATGAACACCATACAAATAATGACGTCATATCTTCAAAGAAAATACTACAACAACCAACTCTAAGTCATGGGTTGGGTAGATCTTCTCATGAACTTTCAACTGTCTAGAGGCATAAGCTATAACCTTGCCATTCTACATTAACATGCAACCCAAACCAACTCTAAATGCATCGCAGTACACCACAAAACTTTGAGTACCTTCTGGTAAGGTCAATACTGGGGCAGTAGTCAACCTCTTTTTCAATTCCTGAAAGCTTTTCTAACAAGTTTCAGACCATTAAAACTTCACTATTTTCTTAGTCAACTTGGTCAAAGGGGATGAAATAGACGAGAACCCCTCTACGAACCTTCTATAATAGCCAGCCAAACCCAAGAAACTCCTAATATCAGTTGGATATGTGGGTCTAGGCCAATTCTGCACTGCCTCTATCTTTTAGGTATCAACTCCAATTCCATCACCGGAAACTATGTGGTCCAAGAACGCAACAGACTCAAGCCAAAACTCACATGTAGAGAACTTAGCATATAACTCCTATCTTTCAAAGTCTAAAGAACTATTCTGAGATGTCTAGCATGATCTTCTTCATTCCTTGAATATATTAGTATGTCATCAATGAAGATGATAACAAACATATCTAAATAAGGTTTGAAAACTCTATTCATAAGGTCCATGAACGCTGCAGCTGCATTAGTCAAACCGAACGACATGTACAGAAACTCATTATGACCATAACGGGTCCTAAATGCTGTCTTTGGAATATCACATTCCCTTACTTTCAACTAATGATAGCCAGATCTGAGGTCTATTTTCAAAAAACAAGAAGCACCCTGAAGCTGATCGAAAAGATCATCAATTCTCGGAAGAGGATACTTATTCTTGATGGTAACCTTGTTCAATTGGCGATAATCTATACACATTCTAAGGGAACCATCTTTCTTTCTCAGAAATGGGACCGAAGCGCGTCAAGGTGAGATACTTGGTCGAATGAAACCTTTATCTAAAAGATCTTTCAACTGCTCTTTTAACTCTTTCAATTCTGCTGGTGCCATGCTATATGGCGGAATAGAGGTAGGATGAGTATCATGAATAATATCTATACCGAAGTCTATTTCTCTCTCAGGAGGGACTCCGGGAAGATCATCTGGAAAGATTTCTGGAAACTCTTTTACTACTGAAACTGACTGAATATGAGGTATCTCAACACTAGAGTCATTAACTCGGACTAAGTGATAGACACACCACTTGGAAACTAACTTTCTCGCCTTAAGGTACGAAATAAAATGACCCTTAGGAACTGCTGAACTGCTCTTCAACTCTATAACTGGTTCACTGGAAACTGGAACTTAACTACTTGAGTTCTACAATCTATTGATGCATAACAAGCATGAAGCCAGTCCATATCTAGAATGACATCAAAATCTACCATGTCTAACTCAACTAAATCAGCGATGGTGTTCTTGTGATTGATGGAAAAAATGGTACAACCATGATAGACTCTCTCTGCTAGAATAGACTCACCAACAGGTATAGAAACACTGAAGGGCTCAAGAAGTTGCTTAGGAAGAACATCAAAATTAAAGACTTGGATCCTACCATTGACAACATCTGGTGAATCCTCTTGCTCTCGGCGACTAGTGATAACATAAAAATGGTTTGCTTCTCCGCCAGTACCAGAAGTAGCTCCTCTAGGTGCAGCCCTGTCTGGTGGAGCAACTGATGAAGATTGGGCTCTATTGCTCTGATTTCCACTACCTTGCATGTTCTTAGGTCACTCTCTCATAAAATGACCATTCTGGACATACTTGAAGCAACCAGTATGGTCATCATGACACACCCCTGAGTGGCTCTTACCACACTTAGCATATGCAGGAGTCTTAGTACCCTCTTGTGCCTTACTACCTTGCGAATGCGCAGGTCTAGCTCTGAAGTTTCAAGAATTCTGACTATTGTACTCATATTTGTTCATTGGTGCAGGTGCACTAGCAGATGATGGAGCAGGTCTTTTCTGCTTATATTGGAAAGAAGACCAGTTTGCATTACTATTTTGTTGCCCGGATTCATTCCCTGATGTCTTAGCCCTCTTATTATTAAATTCTTCCCTATCCTTCAGCTGGTCCTCCTCAACTTGTTGCACGTGGATCATCAGCCTTGCTATGCCCATGTAACCTATTAGTATGGCTGCCTTACTTTCCTTACTTGATAGACGAGTCAACCTAACAACGAATAAACTCATCATGCTCCTCATGTCAGCAACCATCTCTTAGATTTTCTTAGCTCACGAGGAAAGAAACACTTCATGAAGTCACTCTCGACCATAGGCCAGCTCATAAATGGTTACGCGTAAGAACGAGTTAGAAAGAGACTTTTATAGAGATACACTCTATCGCACGAAATGAGTATGAAAGAAGTGAAGAAGTTTCTAAATGTTGCAGCCTTCTAATTATAGATGTGGCGCGCTTCACACCGATAACTAGGACTCTACAAACACAGCTTCATAGACTCCCTAGGACTCTTGCAATATGTGCTCTGATACTAAGTTTTTTATGCCCCGAGCCTACACCCTGGACGTGGCCGACACTCGAGAACCATTGCTGGCCCTAAGCGAACACTTGGCCTGGCTTACTTATTCAGTGAAAGACTTTAAGCATTAAGAAAAGAACTCAAATGCAAGATAACTCAACTATATCAAACTAAACTCATAATGTTTTAGAAATAAACATTTAACATAGCCAAAGTGGCAACTTAAATCGGAACATAAGTCAATAACAAGGTAAAGCCAAATGACTAACTGATTGTCTATCTATGAAGCCTGTAATAACTGAGATGGATGTCGGGACAAGACGCTCGACATCCTAATGAAATGAAATACTGAAAGCCATAAAAGGGATCCTCCGAAAATCAAGGAGGCTCACCACCAGACTCTGAGTGCTCAACTGGATCAACGATGCACTGGATGCTGATCCTGGTTACCTGTGTCTGCATCATAAGACGATGAAGGCCAACTGGCATCAGTAGAATGCTAAACATAACTTAAGCTTGAAAATAATCTGAAAGAAACACTTACCTTGACTTTACTCAACTCCTGAATAACTTAACGCAATATACAACAATAAAACACATGCAATATATATAAAGCTTTTAAAACAGTAGAAAGCAACTTAGTTTGTTAATGAAATGCAGTAACAAACTCAAAGATACTTTTATAATAAAGCAATATAGTTTATGTGGGAGATTCTGTTACCGACAACCACCACTATGAGCCTAAGTGGTGATACAACGTCTTGCCCACACTGCCAGAACTATCCTATACTTTGCCGTCATATAGGACGCCTTAACTAAGTGGATCCACTAGTCTATGCTAAAAGCATATTAAGGAGTCATCTAAAAAGTATGATTCTTTATCACCCATGATGGCTACATGATTTTATGGAGACTTGAGTTAATATGAACCCGCATCCCCATATCGGTACTCATTACTACTCTCAGAATATACTTAGCTCATATATTTTTAAAACAAACTTCTTTCTTTGGTTTGAGATAATTACTCAAAACTTAGCTTAAAAGCTCTCTTGGAAATTGGTGTTTCCCTTTCTTGTTCAAATGTGAAAACATTTTTTAACTCTTGGGAATACTTAGTTCCCTTATAAATTTTGGAGAAATGAACTCAACTCTTTACTCTTTTCTTAACTCAAAACTTAAGTCTTAAAACAAAGTTCAACGTTTGTGAAAGACTTTTGAAAACTTTAAAAACTTCTCTTTGACTTGCTTCTTAACTTCTAGGCTTGACTCTTACTTTCCTTGAAATGAAGTATGGATTCAAGGTTCATGATCTCATGTTTATGGATGATTTCATGATGTTTAGATATACCTAAGAGTGTTGGAATCAACTAAGAAACATAGGTACATTTCTAAGGAATAAGTACGAAAAAATGGGGAACGAATGGGGAGAACTGGCGTCCCTGGCGCTCTGAGAGGCGTTCAGGGACTGGTCTGGGGCGTGCTGGCTGGCGCGACGCCCCTCCCCTATCCCCAGGTGTTTGACGACTTTTCTTCTCCGTTTTTCATCTCTAAAACCTCTAAACTCAATTGGTTCTTTCCCCAAACACTTAGAATCATTAATACCCTCAATATACATAAGATTCTACTCGAAAACACAACTAAAAACATGAATCAATCTCAAGAAAACTCCAACAATACAACCCACAAGGATTCAAACGAACTTCATCAAGAATTCAAGGGATTTACTTTCGAATCTAATAAACTTTGCTGAATTGAATCATGATTGGCGCGTGGGTGAACTAACCCAACGCTAGGGATCACCCCTTGATGAAATCCACAAGGTAAACTCGAACGTTCTTGACGATTCTTTTTTTTTTGTCTTCTCGTTTCTCCTCTTTTCTCTTTTCTCCAAGCCCTAGCGTGAACTTCAACTTTTCTAAACTGATTAAAATCTGAATTTACCGCAATTAAACTCCTTAAAACGAATTCAAACCATTGGGTAAGGAAAAGACTAAAATACCCTTCCAAAATCCGGATTGGACTTTCCTTATTCGAACTGCCCAACTTCCAAAGGGCATATCTCACTCATACGAACTCAAAATTGTGCAAACTCGGCGGCGTTGGAAAGATTATTCCACGATATTCCCTAAGATATCTGGAACCACACCTAACTTATCCTGAGCTATGAGTTATGTTCTCTTGAAGTTGACCTAAAATCCAACTTAACAAATTTTCCAGATTTTATATTCTTTCCAAAATGGCTATTTCCAATTATTTAACTTCTTCCTAGTTATTTCGATTTGCGAGATGTTACAATATATCCCCTGTAACACCCCTCAAAATGAATTAGGATAAAGTAGAGCCTCACATGGGTTTTATGCATTAATAACTTGTTAAAATAATGAGGAATAGCCTTTTACGTCAATTTTAAAGTGTTTGGAAGTCAAACATCAAGGGACGACCAAGACGTTCGGAAACTAGTCTTTTACGTGTTGGTGCGTTCTAGTATGTTGTTCATGTTTTTATGTGTTGTTTGGAGTCTAAAATCAGTGGAGGTGACCCTAGTGTCTTAATAA
>JAJOOS010004271.1:0-16475 GCA_029582725.1 Solanum chiquidenum | reverse complement strand
AAAAAATATTTTCAACTTCAAAATTTTATTTTTTCACCCCTCCCCTCGAACCCCCACCCACCCCCTACCAGCCCCCTCACCCCCAAATTTTTTTTTCTAGGAAAATATTTTCCTTCATACCAAACACACCCGTAATCTCAAGTGAGAATTGAGATAATCGTGATTATAATTGATTATTTTTTGAAAATTGCATATACTTGTTGAGTCACATCTCATGAATGCTGTTTTGAATAGGTAATTTAGTCTCCCAACAACAATGTCAAATAGTGACAATATTAAAAAAAAAATACACAAAATGCATGCATAGTTCAAATACAATATATATATTTTTTACCTAAAAGGGAGGTTAAATGTATTTGCCAAATATCACAAAAAATATTGTGAAATTAAAATTATTATCCATAAATAATTAACTAAAGAGGAATATAAAATAAATAAGATTGGAATAACACTCTTGGTTAAAGGAGGAGCTTTGTTCAGCGCTATCCGTACAATTTTTTTCCATTTTATAACTACGAAGAGTGTTGAACATGCAAAGACGATGACTTCAATAAGAACAAGTCAACAACATACCCAGTGAAATCCTACTAAGTGGGATTTGGGATGAGTAGAGTGTAAACAAACCTTATCACTATCTCGTAAAGATAGAGAGGTTGTTTACGAAAAAACACTTGGCTCGAGTGTAGAAAATTCAAATACAAAGAGAACAATAAAGAAATTGTTTTGGCAGTTTATCAAAATACTGTAACATTCAATTCAAACTCAAAAATCTTGCAAAGTGAGTTTACAATCCCACTAAACTTGACAAGTATCATGTATGTTTCTATCAAGATACTAAGAGAAACATTTAACTTCCAAGTATCATTTGTCAAATCTTCTCATTTTGTTCCTTCCTTCATTGTTGGTGTTAGCGTTACACTTCTTTACACTTGAACTTTCACCTTGTAAATTTTCTATTCAAAACAGCATGCATGAGATGTGACTCAACAAGTATATATAACTTTCGAAAAATAATCAATTATAAATATGATTATCTCAATTCTCACCTGAGCATTTAGGCAAATAATCATCAAGGTTAACTTTGGATATGATTATTGGTGAAAGTGTATCTGCATTCGTTTCTTTGAGATTTTCAAAAGGTTAGACAAACGTTCGTTTACATATAATATATATTCATATAAGCATTGAGATAAAATAACACAGTCAATAAACATTTACCCAATAACGATTTGATGGCGGTTCGAGTAGCTAAATGCTTTGGTAATTTCTTGTTCCCAGCTTCTTCACCTATAGAAGTTTTACCACCAAAAGCAAGGTGGCAAATAAAAACTGAACTTTGGCCTTTTGCCTGAGATCTCTTATTATATGTAGGCTTCATTTTCTTCTTGATGGCAAATTCATTTAGAATAGATTTGCACAAGGTAGGATCCTTTAAAAAAACAAAACACAAAAAAGTAGTAAAATTTGAGCAAAAATGAATTTTCAATGCACTATTCAGAAAGGTGTAAGCAAGTATAGAGTAAGTACCTCGTAAAGAAATGGAAAAGATTCAACTCCAGTTTCTTCATGAAAAATGGATTCCCAAGCAATTTCTACAACTTCCTGCTCAGCTTGCTTTTTTGTTGAATGTGTCAACTTGAATGTGTATTCAACACCATCCACCAAGACTTTAGCTCTATGCTTTGGGAAGTTTTCAGAACCTTCATTAAAAGATTGGTAAATTGGAAGTCTTTTCCCAGCTTTTTGTGTGTACTCTTGTAGTTGATTTTTGTATACCGTAGCAAATGAAAATAAATTGACTATATTATTATACTATAATAATCGACTCAATACACAAAAAAACATTAAAAATGTGAATTAAGCAAGCAAATAAGATTTCAATTTTATTTGTATATATTATATGTTGACTCCCATTACACCTAATTTTCATAGCCTCATTCCACATTTCCACCCCATGTACATATTATACTACTAGTATAACAACACATATTATAAATAATTCAAGTCAGAATTAGAAAGTAAAGATGAGACAAATTCCAACTAATTATAGCATATTTGACATTGTTGTGAGGAGGCTAAATAAGTAACAGAGAAGAAACGTTTCTTTCGTGGTATCATAGCCGTAGTTCTTTGAGCAACCTTCCAACTAGGATTTTTTTTTTGTTCTTCTTCTCTAAAGCTGAAAAAACGAGCAATGGGAGACTATAAATTCCCCAAGCACTCCAGTTAGTGCTTCAACCACTCCAATGACAACTTATTCCCCAACACCTAACTTTGCTCATCAATTGACCTTGAAGCTCACGTCATCAAATTTCTTGCTATGGAATACACAATTTCTTTCAATGATTTGTGGGTGTGGTTTTAATCACTATATTAGTGGTAGTAAACATATTCCTAATAAGTTTATAGCAGAGAATCAGTTGAATCCAGCCTACAAAGCTTGAGTACGCAAAGACCAAATTGTTTTTAATTGGATTGTTGCTTCAGTATCCAAGAATATACTACTACAATTAGTTGGCGTTGAAACAATCTGTGCAGCATGGAACAAACTAGTTACAGCCTATGCATCCAGATCTAAACAACAAATCTGTGAGCTCAAAGCACAACTGCATACTCTGAGTTGTGACAATGCGAACATTGAGATTTATGTCCAAAGAGGCAAAAGGGATTGCAAATAGGTTTGGCTGCTTGGCAACATCCTGTCAATAATGAAGACCTTGTAGAATTTGTTCTTGTAGGTCTCGGCCTGCATATCATCTTTTCACCAAAGCACTTGAGGCACATCATGAAGATGTCATTTTATATGATTTATATGACATATTATTGTATAAAGAAAGACAATTGAAAAGGGATGAATCCCTTAATGTGATTTTTCCTTCAACTCAATATACTCAAAATTTTGTTCCCACCATACATGGTAGTGGTAGAGGTAGATGTAGAGGTGGTTGAGGTCGTGATCCTGGTCGTTCTTCTAAGTAAGGATTTACACAATCTTCTCAGCACCACAACTTTCAAAGTTTTACTCCGTTAACTAAATTTGGGGTTCAATCTCCATACTCTAATATGTTTGGGATTGTTTGTCATAATTGTGAAAGAAAGGGTCATAATTCATGTGTTTTCCCATCACTCAAAATCAATAGTGGTAATAGGGTCTCTAGCCGACCCTCCTCAAATTTATCTAGCACATCGACTCAGCCTACACCAAACCAGTTAATGGATAGTGACACCACACAATCTATCAAAACACGCTATCAGATGCTGAGAAGCAAGTTGATAGTGTTCTCACATTCTGTTCAACTTGAGGGAGGCATGTAAAGGATAATTGTATTTTGACTCTAATTAGGATAGATAACTTAAAGTATTATATCTATGCATCATTTCTCTTTGTATATTCTAGTAGTGTTAGGAGACTTGACTCCTCAGGAACCTCTTGTATAAATATTGATTTTTATCGTCAATGAAATAGAGATGAAAAGTTTCTTTCAATTTTAAGAAAACAATAATGTTTTTTTAAAAATCAATATGTTTTGGTCAATTTATCTATGTATCACAAAAAAAATATTTTAAAAAAATGATTTCAATTTTGAGCTTCAAATTCTATAACCAACACCTACAAATTTGGATTATGTGAATTGGTGTCGTTAGCAATTCATTCACATTTAATAGAGTCAACAAATAATTCATTTTATCATATTCAAATAATTTTGCATTTGAGTCGCATTTAATTGTTAGATACATCAATTTATTAAGTCCATTTATTTTTTAAAAGTATTATCTCTCTTTTTTCTCTCATTTTTGAATTGATGCAATCAATTAGATCTATGTATCAAACAAAATTATTTTTGTATATATCAAAAAGAATAATACATTTATTATCAAACTGTATTTTCTTTGATTGACATATATTGATATGATCAATTTATTTATGTATCACAAAAGAAGTTTTATTTGTATGTCAAAAAATGCTATAACTATCTCTATACTCTTCTATTAATTAAAAAATAATGATATAACTATTAACAGAAAAAAATTATATATGTGTTTTATTTTAGAGATGATATGATATTCAAACACTATATCAATGTGTTTTTCATTTGAGTATCACAAAAAAAGTATGTATGTATCACTGTATTTCTTTAAGGATGATACAATGTGTATTTGTATATGTATGTTGAAGTTTCAAAGCTAATATGTGTATTTATGAGCGAGATTGTGAGAGACAGGAGAGCGGCAGGTGAGATTTGAATCATGTGTAGGTGTATTTCAATTTCAATTTAGATATATGTTATATCAAAGATACAATCTGCTCACCGTTCTTCTATATATCTCTCGATCTCGCTTGTCTCTCATGATCTTTAACTCCCTCTATCTCGCTCGCATTTGTTATCTCTAAAACAATCGCTATGAATTATAATTAGACACACTATATCTATTATGTATAGCTATGATCTAAACAATAGATTTATGAAAGATCCTCAAAATTTACCATCATCACATAAAAAATAATTCATTCGTAGGTGTTTGTGTGCATTCAAGAACGCATAGGTTTTAAATTGCATTCAATTTTTTTACTTACTATTTTTAAAAAGGATATATTTATCAAAACAAACTACTACCAAATTTATAAAAAGTTTATATGAAGTAAGTATTAAATTAATTGAAAACACAACTACGATAATCAGATAGATAATCTCCATAGCAATGTTTAACTCGTGACAGAGTAGGTTGAGTTTTTCTCTCCTTTAACTTGTAACGGCGGATATCTTATAAATAATGTCTTATGTTAAGTCAAAGAGAGAAAGCCTAGATTATATTTATATGTGTATAAGCGTTAACCTAGTGGGTCTGATCCTTGTTATAGGCTTATTAGTCTCCAGCAGGCCTATATTATTGTCAGCCCTTGCGAATTAGTGAAATAATACAGGCCCATTATGAAATCCAACATATACTATGTGATATGTGTCTTGTCTGTCAAATATTAAAATTTAGCCCATTTTAAAAAATATAAAAGAATAAATTAATGTTAAGTTCACATTAATAAAATAATGGAAAAATTATGCAGAATATCAAACATTTAGCCTATATTAGGTACTATAGTTTAAGAAAATTGTAATTCACGGCTACAATTCCCCAATTCTTGCTATTCGTCTGATTTGTATAATTTGTTTGATCTGTATAAATTCAAAATTGTATAATTGGGTTCTTGATTGTATAAATTCAAAATTTTGTATATGCTTATTCTAGCTATTTGTATATGATTTATGAAAAAATCATAATAAGTTGCCATGTTTGTATATTGGCAAGAGAAATATATAAACGGAGTTCTGAAAAATTTCTAAATGTATAAATACTAAATTTGTTTATACTTTATAACATCTCGCTAAGTGAAAGAGCTAGAATTAGAAATAGTCATTTTTGAAAAGAATGAAAATTTGGAAAATTGATTATGTTAAGTATGAGTTATTGGTCAACTACAAACGACCATAACTCATAGCTCAGGATGAGTTACGTGTGCTACCAGATACCGTAGGAAAGATATTTAAATTATCTTTCCAACGCCGCCGAGTTTGCTAAATTCTGAGTTTGTATGAGGGAGATTTGTCCATTGGAAGTTGGGTTGTCTAGATAAGGAAAGTCAAACCGAATTTTAAAGAGGAATTTTGGTCTTTTCCATGCCCAATTAATTTATTTCATTTTTAGAAGTTTAATTGGGGTCTAAGTAGAATTAGATCAGTTTATGCCTTACCAAATCACGCTAGGGTTTTTGAAGAAAGAACTAAAGAGGAGAAAGGACAAGGAAAAGTTCAAAGATTCGTCAAGTTCTTGCGATTTTGGGTGTGGATTTCGACATGGATTCAATCCTACGAGGTATGTGAGACTTTCATAGCGTTAGGTTTGTTCACCCACGCTCCAAACATGTTTATTTCAACAAGAATTCGTCCTAGAAAGGGTCGAAAGTTCGATGTTCCTGATATGTGTTCTTGAATTTGCTTTCGTTCTTGAATTGGGCTGAAATGAAGAGTTCTTGAGATTATTGCGCCGAATTATAAAGTTATTTTGAGTTAGGTTCTTGTGTACATCTACTCGGTATCTGAATCTAAAGAGGATTTGGGAAAAATAACCAAATTTAGGCGAATTGAGGCTGAAAAATAAAGTAGGAAAAAGTCAGGTGAATCTGGGTACCAGGTCCACGTCGCGAACCTGTTCCTCAGAATTGGAAAATTCTCTCCCGCGTCGCGGAGCAATCACAGACCGTTCTGCCTCAAAATTTATTTCGCGACCAAATAATTAAATGCATCTCCGCGTCGCGAACTTGCTTCCAGACAGTGATTTCTTAATCGTTTCTTATGTATAACTATCTAAAACACTCATGAACATCATGAGATCCTTCCTATCACAAATCACAATACTTGAATCCATAAATTCAAATTCAAGGAAAGTTAAGATCCAAGTCTAAAGAGTTCTTAGAGTCATTTCAAAAGTCTTTTGCAAACGTTTTAACTTTGTTTTAAGACTTGAGTTTTGAGTTGAGTAAAGAGTAAGGACCAAAGTTCGTCTCTTCAAAAGAGTATACCGGGACTATGTATTCCCAAAAGAGTAGGTGTTTTCATATTTAAACAAGAGAGGAAACAATGATTTCCAAGAGAGCCTTTGAACTAGTTTTTGAGTAATTATCTCAAACCACAGAAAGAGTTTTGTTTTTAAACATATGGGCTGAGTATATTTTGGGAGTAGTATTGAGCACCGATATGGGGACGAGTTCACAATAACTCAAATCTCCATAAACCATGTAGTTATCGTGGGTAAAAAGGGTCATACTTTTTAGATGATTCTTTAGTGCTTTTTAGCATAGACTAGTGGATCCATTTAGTTGAGACATTCTATGTCACGGCAAGGTATATGACAGTTCTGGCAGCGTGGGCGAGACGTTGTATCATCACTTTAGCTTATAGTGATGGTTGTCCGTTAGAGAAACTCCCACAGTATTATATTACTTTATATGTAAACGGAGTTGTTATTTTATTTCTTAAATACATTGAGTTGTCATCTACTGTTTTAAATGCTTGTATAAACTGCACCTTTATTGTTGTTTTACTTTGCATTTGAGTTGAGTATTCTTGAGTTGAGTAAAGCTAAGGTAAGTGTTCTTTTCAGATTCCTTTCAAGCTTATGTCATGTTAGTTTTCCCCTCTCATGCTCGTACATTCAATGTACTAATGCCATTTGGCTTGCATCTTTTAATGATGCAAATACCGGTAACCAGGATCATCATCTAGCGCATCGTTGATCCAGTTGAGCACTCAAAGTTAGTTGGTGAGCCTCTTTGCTTCTGGAGGATTCCCTTTTTATTGCTTTGTTAGTCAGTTGTTAGGATGATCGAGGGTCTTGTCCCAACATCCCTCTTAGTATTTAGAGGCTTCATAGACAGTTAGATATGAGTCCTTTAGTCTTGTATTTCAGATGTTTTGCTATAAGACTTGAGTTGCCACTTTGGCTAATTTAAATGTTTATCTTTAACATTCTAAGTTTATTTGAGACAGTTGTTTTAAAGTGCATTTGAATCCCTATATTAATGTTTTAAGTCTTCCGTTGAGTAAGTAAACCAGGTCAAAGGTTCGCTTGGGGCAAGCAATGGTTCTCGAGTGTCAGTCCCGCCTAGGGTGTAGGCTCGGGGCGTGACATACTTACCCTATTTGTATATTCACAAGCGAAATATACAAACAAACAAAGATATACAAACTGCTGCCTCTATAGTAAACGAAACTATATCTATGAAACGCAATTTTCGAAACTATAGCTATAGAACCTTATTATGTCTATTATGTTTGTTATTTCTAAAATTTTCTTTACAATAATCCCAATTGCAAAAATAAAGGGAGAGAAATACATACACTTGTAATAGTCTTACAATCAGAGAGAAGATTAAATCAAATCAAATCAAACTAAATTAAAAAAAAAAAATCTATTCGAGTAGGGTTTTTTTTAAAAAAAAAAACAGATTCAATAAATTATTTATAAAAAATAACGGATGTTCGATGGAAAATTTATTAAAATTTGACCCGTCTATACTTTTTCAAATGAATTTCAACATCTGTAATATTTTTGGGGAATTTCAGACTTTCTATTGATTTTGTTAAAAACATTGGTAAAAAATTTGATTTTTTTATTAATAAGACAAATATAAATACCTTATCTCAGTACGAAATTGAATAATACAAGAAATATTTGACTTATATAAAAATGTCAATTTCATCTAAGAATTACTTATTATGAATAGAATCACGAATTTAACTAGATGTATCTCATTTAAAGGCTCATAGATATACAAAAAAATGTTACTCTCCTTTTAAATTATTCTCTTTACCTTGATGCTTGAGAGTTATGTATCGTGATCGTCATAAACTTCCACTATAATGTTTTGTTTTTTTATTAAATTTTTTAACAAAAAATTGAAAAACAGTCATATCATTATTAGCTATAAATTTATATTAAAAATTTAAAAAGGCTTCACAATTAAATAAAAAATGACCAATCAAACAATTCGGGGGCATTGGGGGATAGGGAGGAAGGGTGTTTCAATACATGGCTCATTAATTTGTGGACTCATCCAATATGATTACATACATATTAAATAAAAATAGTAATTTCTCCATTTCAATTTATACAATACTAGTACTTCACGCGAAATTAAATATATCTTTTAAATAATAATCATTAATTGACTAATTTTAATAAGCAGTAAATAAAAAGAAAACAATAAAAATTAAGTCTGATCTCGATATTGTCTTTTCAAAAAATTGCTAAAAAGATATTTTCAAAACTATAATTTCTGCTTAACATTGCTAACAAAAAGAAGATAATAATAAAAATTTAATGTAAAACGTTCCAGTAAATTGATTATTGTAATTTCTTATTAAATTCAATTAATTTTTGAAACTGACTAAAAAATGAAAGTAAGTCATATAAATGAGGGCAGAGGAAATAGTATTTTATCAAAATTGAAAGGGTTCTAATATTTTCACTTGCATAATAGACCAAGTCCAACGATCTTAAAAAAAAAAATAGAACAAAAACTATACAACAAAGTCAAATTTCTCACTTAAAAGTGGGATATATCATTTTTTTAATCTTTCATTCGATGTCTATATCGAAGTTCGACTAATTTAGATTTGTACCGTATAAGGCCCCATATCGAGCTCTTGAATGTGAGATCAATAATTAAGGAAGTTGCATTACATCCTTTTGGTGGTAAGAGGGATAGATTTACTTCGTTGTTTTACTTGGATTTTTCAATTTATTGGAGTAAGATCAACCGGTACATATTTTATTGATTATTAAAAACATCTTTAACTTTGTTACTTTTAATAAATAAAAAACCTTTTAAAATATTACAATGAGCTCCATTCTTCTAAACTGCATAAACTCAAAAATCGATATATATTAAAGTCAATTATATGCTCATTAATTCATGACTAAAAGCTTTTATGTTTCTTTTTTTTAGAGGCACTATTATTTCATTTAATTCTATTCCAACTCTACGGAGTAATTAATTTTTTTTCTAATCCTATTTTTGAAAAGAAAAAAAACTTAGGAGTAAAACTATTTTCTTGTCAGTTTAATTTAAATATAGTATTCGTGGGCTGGGCCGAAGTCAGAAGTCAGCCCATTTCGGTACAAATTTTATCTTTCTTCTAGGGTTAGAGCATGTGTTTTATTGAGAAACCCTAGTGGGCAAAGGTGTTTTTCGATAGTTCAGAATGATGATTTGGAGGAAGATTCGATGAGTCCCCTATTAAAGATGTGTTTACCCTAGTGGTTATGTATAGAATATCAGAAGCCCTAGTGGCAATATGATAGGTACTGTAAAAAGTGTTTTTGCTCTCCTTGGGGCAAGTAGGATTCACGGAAACACCGAATTAGGAGAAAAGGCTGCTGAAATGATTTTCAGACTCAATTTTATATGCTGCCTCTGGCAGATGAAATAAAAATAAAAATGAGGGACACAGCTGGGTTGAGGTGCAAAATCAGATACATCATTTTTGCGGCATGAGAAAAATCATACTCACATGTATTGGATGACTAGACAATCACCAAACTCACTTGTAGCTGGTAATGGTATCCTTCTGAGTTTTGAGAGCAAAAGGTAAGAAAATTTATTTCATCCTTGATTCATCTTCCTATGATCAATATTTCGTGTGAGATTCACTTAAGATATTTATTGTTAATTTGTTCAAAGCAGTGATAGCATAGCATAGTCTCTATAATTTGTAGTTTCTATATTCCTAAACTAGTTACATTCTGTTTCAGGAAGAAAGGAGTTATACTTTGAAGTTCAAACACACTGAACAGAATTTTGGAAAGCCACCTTGCCTGAAGGTAAGAAAATACTTTTATCAATTGTGTATCCGACTGGAAAACTTTGGGTACAGATGTGAATATGTCTGCTCAAGCCATTTTATCATTCCATTCAGTTTGTATCTCGTAGTTTGCGTGTTGTTATACAGTAATTAGGTTATCACAAAGTATTCACTACAGAGTGCTCATCCTAAGTGTAGAGGTTGCTAGATTACTCGAGAGTTCCAAAAAACAATGTGTTTTATTATAATGGCAAGTTCTAAAATGGAATCAACTTGCTTTTGCATTTTTTCCCATTTCGCAGCCGTAGTTGTACTCTTGTACTCCCATTTTAGAAAACGAGTACAATATTCGAGCATTTGATAGTAACAATATCCAAAAAAAAAATATACCAAATGCATGCATAGTTCAAACACCATATATATTTTACCCTAAAGGGAAGGTTAAATGTATTTTGTCAAATATCGCAAAAATTAAAATAAATTATTTCTAATAATTGTGAAACTAAAATTATTATCCTTAAATAATTAATTAAAGAGGAATATAAAATAAATAAGATTAGAATAACACTTTTAGTTAAAGGAGGAGCGTCGTGCTTACAAAAAAAATTTCATTTTATACTTAAGAAGAGTGTTGAACATGCAAAGACTATGACAATAACAAGTAAACAACATACCTAGTGAAATCCCACTAAGTGGGATTTGGGATGGGCCTACTTTAAACAGACCTTATCACTATCTCGTGAAGATAGAGAGGTTGTTTTCAAAAATCACTCAGCTTGAGTTTATTAAATCCAAACACAAAAGAAGAGAACATGTATAGAAAAGCTATAAGCAGTATATAAAAAATACTATAACATCTAATTCAAAAAAAGCTGAGTCAAATCTTGCAAAGTGAGTTCATGATCCTCTAAACTTGACAAGTATCATGTATATAAGAGAGACATTTAAATTTCAAGTATTAGTTGCCAAATCTTCTCTTTTTGTTCCTTCCTTCATTGTTGGTGTTATAGTGTTGCGCTTGTGTCCACTTGAACTATAAAATAGGCTCTTAGTTGGAATTTTTCTCATCTTTACTTTTTAATTCTTGCTTGAATTATTTATAATCTGTTGTTGTTATTATTATAATAGAGTATGTGCATGGGGTGGTGAAATGGGGTTATGAAAATTAGGTGTGATGAGAATCAACATATAATATATAAATACATAAACTTAAAATCTAATTTGTTTGCTTAATTATGTTTTTAATGGTTTTCTGTGGGTATTGAGTTCATTATTATAGTATAATCAAATTTATTTCAGTTTTATGATATACAAAAACCAACTATAAGAGTACACACAAAAAGTAAGGAAAAGGCTTCCAATTTATCAATCTTTTAACGAGGGTTCAAAAAATTTGCCAAATCATAGAGCTAAAGTGTTGATGGATGGTGTTGAATATAAATCTACGTTGACCCATTCAACGAAGAAGCAAGTTGAGCAAGAAGTTGCAAAAGTTGCTTATGAATCCATTATTCATCAAGAATATAAATCTACACTTGATACACATTTCTGAATAGTGCACTAAAGATTCATTTTTGCTCAAAATTTTACTATTTTTTTGTGTATGTTTTTTTTAAAAAACCCTACGTTGTGCAAATTTATTCTAAATGAATTTGTATTCATGAAAAAAATTAAGCCTAAATATAATATGAGATGTCATGCGAAAAGGCAAAGTTTAGTTTTTATTTGTCACCTTGCTTTTGGTGGTACAACATATATATATATAGGTGAAGAAGTTGGAAAAAAGAAAAAAGTTGAGCATTTAGCTGCTCGAACCGCAATCGAATCAATATCAATTAAGTTAATTTATTATTTTATTTATCTCAATGCTTAATGAATAAATATTACGTGCAAAAGAACGTTAGTCTAACCCCTTAAAAATCTCAAAGAAATGTATGCAAATACTCTTTCACCAATAATCATATCCAACATTTACTCTGATGATTATTTGCCTAAATGCATATGTGAGAATTGAGATAATCACGATTATAATTGATTATTTTTCAAAAATTACATATATTTGTTCAGTAACATCTCATGCATGTTGTTTTGAATAGGTAATTTATCCTCTTGTCAACAATTGTCTATTTAAAACAACATGCATGAGATGTGACTCAACAAGTATATATAATTTTTGAAAAATAACCAATTATAATCGCAATTATCTCAATTCTTACTTGAGCATTTAGGAAAATAATCACTCGTGTTAACTTTGGACATGACTATTGGTGAAAGATTATCTACAATCATTTCTTTGAGATTTTCAAAGGGTTAGACAAATGTTCTTTTGCACATAATAAATATTTATATTAGCATTGAGATTAAATAAAAAAGTCAATAAGCATATACCTAATAGGGATTCGGTAGCGGTTCGAGCAGCTAAATGCTCTGACAATTTCTTATTCCTAGCTTCTTCACCTGAATAAGTTTTACCACCAAAAGCAAGATGGCAAATAAAAATTGTTGGTGACTTTTGCCTGAGATTTCATATTATATGTAGGCTTCATTTTCTTGTTGATGGCAAATTCATTTAGAATAGATTTTGAACAAAGTAGGGTTCTTTTAAAAAAATAAAACACAAAAAAAGTAGTAAAATTTGAGCAAAAATAAATTTTTAGCTAACTATTCAGAAAGGTGTAAACAAGTATAGAGTGAGTACCTTGTAAAGAAACGGAGAAGATTCAACTTCAATTTCTTCATGAAAAATGGATTCACAAGCAATTTTTGCAACTTCCTTCTCAGCTTGCTTTTTTGTTGAATTTGTATTCAACACCATCTACCAATATTTTAGCTCTATGCTTTGGGAAAGTTTGAGAACCTTCATTAAAAGATTGGTAAATTGGGAGCCTTTTCCCAGCTTTTTGTGTGTACTTTTGTAGTTGATTTTTATATATCACATAAACTGAAAAAGAAATTGACTATAATAATGGACTCAATATACAAAAAAAAAACATTAAAGCGTGAATTAAGTAAGCAAATAAGATTTCAATTTTATATGTATATATATTATATGTTGACTCCCATTACACCTAATTTTCATATCCCCATTCAACATTCACATACCATACTATAACAACATAACATATTATAAATAATTCAAGTCAGAATTAGAAAGTAAAGATGAGACAAATTTCAACTAAAAGCCTATTTGACATTGTTGTTAGGAGGCTAAAAATACTTATTTTTGTAAAAGATAAATGTATTTTGATTCTAGCTAGAATAGATAATTAAAAGTATTATATATTTATGTATAATTTCTCTTTGTGTGTTCTAGTATAGTTAGGAGACTTGGCTCATCATGAACCTCTTGTACAAGTATTGATTTTTATCTTCAATGAGAAATAGAGAAGAAAAGTTCCTTTTATGGTATCGAGCCCTAGTTGTTTGAGCAAACCTTCCAACTATTATTTTATTTTTTGTTCTTCTTCTATAAAGCAAAAAAAAAAACGACCACTTGAACCAACAATGGGTGACTCTATAAATTCCCACAAGCACTCCAGCCACTGCTTCAACTACTCCAATGGCAACTTATTCCCCAACATCTAACCTTGCTCAACATTGACCTTGAAGCTCACGTATCAAATTTCTTGCAATAAAATACACAATTTCTTTCAATGATTTGTGGGTGTGGTCCTAATCACCATATTGATGGTATGAACTTATTCCTAATAAATTTATATGAGATAATCAGTTGAATCCAGCCTATACAGCTTGAATACGCCAAGACCAACTTGTTTTAAGTTGGATTGTTGCTTCAATATCGAAGAATGTGCTACCACAATTAGTTGGCGGCGAAACAGCTCGTGCAACATGGAACAACGAGTTGCAACCTATTCATCCGGATCCAAACCACTAATCTGTGAGCTCAAAGCACAATTGCATACTCTGAATCGCGACAATGTGAACATTGAAAATTATGTCCAAAAGGCAAAAGGATTGCAAATAGGTTTGACTGCTTTGCAACATCCTATCAATAACGAAGATCTTGTAGAATTTGTTCTTGTAAGTTTTGTTCCTGCATATCGTCCTTTCACCAGAGCAGTTGAGGCATGTTATATGTAATTTTTGATGGTTTATATTGCATGTTGTTGTATGAAGAAAGACAACTGAAAAGAGATGAAGCTCTTAATGTGATTTCTCTTTTAGCTTAATATAATCAAAGTTTTGTTCTCAGCACCACGACTTGTATAGTTTTACTCTGTTAACTCAATATGGGGTTAAATCTTCATACTCTAATATATCTGGGATTGTTTGTCATAATTGTGAAAGAAAGGGTCATATTTTATGTGTTTGCCCATCATCCAAAATCAACAATGGTAATAGGATCTCTAGTCGGCCCTCCTAAAATTTAGGTAGCACCTTGACTTAGCCTACACCTAATTGGTTAATGGATAGTGGCACCACACATTGTATTATTACGACTGATCTTGACAATTTCTTCATTTATTCGGAACACCAAGGTCCTAGAGAAGTAACCTTAGATAATGGTTTCAAGTTGCCTATCTCTCACATAGGTCAAGGCTCACTTTCTACTTCTAATAAAATATTTACTTTAAATAATATTCTACATGTTCTTACTTCCACTCAAAATTTACTGTATATTAGCTCTTTGACTGCATCTAATTAAAGCTTTGGTTAAAAAAAATTCTAATATTTTTTGGTAAAAAAATTGGCAATGAGGACAATTCTTCATAAAGGTCTGCAAAGGATTTATCCTCAAAAAGGATTGCTTAATGCAATAGTATGTAAAGATTGCTCCCATGTGTTGTGGGTTACTGAGTTATACACATCATCTGATATAGGGTTTTGTCTTAATCTTTGTAGGTTGGTGTATTATCTGCTTGTGGCCATACCGGCTTGATTAACAAAGGCATGGAACACTTTTACTCAATGGCTCGAGATTATGGAATAGTAACAAATACCAGGCATTATACTTGCATAATTGACCTTCTGGGTCGAGCTGGGCGCCTGGATAATGCGCAAAATCTAATGATAGATATGCCTTGTGAACCAGATGTTGCAACCTGGGCTACTCTCCTGGGGGCAAGTAGGATTCACGAAAATACCGAATTAGGAGAAAAGGCTGCTGAAATGATTTCCATATGGAATGCCGGGATGTATGCCCCTCTCTCAAATTTATATGTTGCCTCTGGCAGATGGCGTGACGTTAGCAAGATGAAAAATAAAAATGAGGGACACATGTGTAAGGAAAATGCATGGTTACAGCTGGGTTGAGGTGCAAAATCAGATACATCATTTTTGTGGCATGAGAAAAATCATACTCACATGTATTGGATGACTAGACAATCACCAAACTCACTTGTAGTTGGTAATAGTATCTTTCTGAGTTTTGAGAGCAAAAGGTAAGAAAATTTATCTCATTCTTGATTCATCTTCCTATGATCAATAGTTCGTGTGAGATTCACTTAAGATATTTATTGTTAATCTGTTCAAAGCAGTGATAGCATAGCACAATCTCTGTAATTTGTAGTTTCTATGTTCCTAAACTAGTTACATTCTGTTTCAGGAAGAAAGGAGTGATACTTTGAAGTTCAAACACACTGAACATAATTTTGGAAAGCCACCTTGCCTGAAAGTAAGAAAATACTTTTTATCAATTGTGTATCCGATTGGAAAACTTTGGGTACAGATGTGAATATGTCTGCTCAAGCCATTTTATCATTCCATTCAGTTTGTATCTCATTTGTTGTTGCTAGTTGTTACTTGTTACACAATAATTAGGTTACCACAAAGTACTCATTATAGCGTGTTCATACGAAGAGTAGAGATTCTTGACTTACATGAGAGTTCCAAAAAAGGAATGTGTTTTATTATAATGGCAAGTTCTAAAATGGAATCAACTTGCTTTTGCATTTTTTCCCATTTCGCAACCGTAGTTATACACTTGTACTCTCCTTTTAGAAAAAGAGTATAATATTCAAGCATTTGATAGTGACAATATCCAAAAATAAAATATACCAAATGCATGCATAGTTCAAACACCATATATATTTTAACCTAAAGGGAAGGGTAAATGTATTTCGTCAAATATCACAAAAATTAAAATAAATTATTATC
>JAJOOS010004270.1:0-20141 GCA_029582725.1 Solanum chiquidenum | reverse complement strand
TTTGCTATAAAACTGCATTGCTTTTTGTATTTTCGGTTCTGTAACTTAATTTTTCATTTTTAAGATTCTCAACAAATGGAATTGTATAATATCTTTCTCTTTAATTGTGTATGTTTTGCTATAAAACTGCATTGCTTTTTGTATTTTCGGTTCTGTAACTTAATTTTTCATTTTTAAGATTCTCAACAAATGGAATTGTATAATATCTTTCTCTTTAATTGTGTATGTTTTGCTATAAAACTGCATTGCTTTTTGTATTTTCGGTTCTGTAACTTAATTTTTCATTTTTAAGATTCTCAACAAATGGAATTGTATAATATCTTTCTCTTTAATTGTGTATGTTTTGCTATAAAACTGCATTGCTTTTTGTATTTTCGGTTCTGTAACTTAATTTTTCATTTTTAAGATTCTCAACAAATGGAATTGTATAATATCTTTCTCTTTAATTGTGTATGTTTTGCTATAAAACTGCATTGCTTTTTGTATTTTCGGTTCTGTAACTTAATTTTTCATTTTTAAGATTCTCAACAAATGGAATTGTATAATATCTTTCTACTTTTGGTGTAAAGAAGTAGGTTTAGAGGATATAGATCAGTTTGTAGATTTATTAAGATCTTTGTAAGTATCTTGTTTTCTAGTTGCTGTTTTTTTTTATCTAACACTTTTTGATGGTGTCCAGCATGTCCTTAATGCTGAGGAATGTACATTTACCAGTTTCAAAAATAAAATAAAATGCTTAAGTTCTCATTTTTGTTTGGAAGGAATTCTCCTTTGGGAAATAAGTTCATTTATATTCCGGTACTGGAATTGGAGCTGAATCCATTTAGTTTGGGGTTGTGGCTTAGTTGGTTTGATTGTATATTGGATTAGTTTCCTCCTTATTTTCTTGTAGGCTTTTGGCCAGCCACAATTATTAAGAGAACTTTTAGAAACACATCTGGCTATATATTTTTTTCGTAAAAGTGTATAAAGAACAGATAGAGGATAAAATTGTGAGAAGAGTTGGAAAAAAAATAGAAAAATCTTTGTGTGCACCTGAGTGTACTTTACAAAACTACAAATACTGATTTTTTTTTTTTTAAAATGTCCCCAAACAGGACGCTTGATTACCCGGAAGAGAGATGGCTATGGAGGGTGCATCATCTTTTCCGACTTGGGAAGAAATTGAGCTTTCAGAAAGGTACTCTTTTTTTTTTTGGGGCTAATTACCCAGCAAAGAATTTTCTTTTTTGGGTTTATTCTTGATTCACTATGCAACAATTTGGTCAAAATTGTTTTCCAATTGTCATGTTCAATTTTGCAGTTATCTGGTGTGTTGTATGTTCCAAGAAGCAGCAACTTTGTCTTCCTCAATTATTGAGCAATTAATTGAGAAAAATGGTAAAACAAATGAAGACAATTGCGAATTGGGTGATATGTTGGAATCAGCTGCCATGATTTTGGTGCAGTCCTACAAAGAGCTGGGGAGGTACTTGTTTATCCCACTTCTATTCATTTATGTATTACCTGCATTTTCTTATTCTATTACAATGCCTTTTAAGAATATTGTTTGCCTGAGTTTTAGGGTTAAATGACAATCTTACTTGAGCATTGAGAGTTGCTTCATTATTAGCTGTTACAAACTGTACTGCAGAGGAATTTGTTTGTCTCCATCTGGGTTGAATTGATAAGAGTCTCGGCTGTTAGGTAGGAAGAAAAATGTTTTTTAGGAAAATAAGAGAGTTTCTTACTTATTTTCTTGTGTTCGGTATGTAAGAGAATTTTTTACACTAAAAGCATTTGTATATAACACTATGGGAGGTGGGGTTGGGGATGAAGATGAGGTGTATTGGGGGCGGGAGCACACAACTAACATGAAATGCCACTTGTGAACTTGTTTTTTCCCTTCTTCTACTAGGGAAGTCATTTTTTCCTAATTTTCAGGAACTTGTTTTCCTCGAGAAAATGCTTTCCAAAAGTGTTGACCAACCGAACATGGGAAAACTGGAAAATAAACGTTTTCCTCCTTATAGAACACACTTATTGAACATTGTTAGCAGATGGATATTGATTTTCTGTATTCTGATTTCTGATATTGCTTGGATTTATGAGTACCTCTGAAATGCCTTATATGGAGTGGCTCTGATGTATGTGTATTATTGGTCCTTTCTCATCTTTTACTGTTTCTCGATGTGGTAATCCTGCTGCTTTCTTTCATAGAAAAAAACTCTTCGATTGTGCTTTAATTCTGACACTAAGATGGTTTTTATGTTTGACAGGACATCAGAAATACTGAAGCAGCTGAAAATGCTATTTAGTTCAGTCACTGCTATTCCTGCCCAAGTTTTCCTTACTGGGTACCTCATTTCTTCGACATGCTATTTCCCTAATAATTGCACATCTTCCTTTAGCACAGATAATCATCCACGTGAATTTGATGTTTCTCAGCTTGGTGGTCTAGTGAGATGATTTCTTTTCCTTTTAATAAGGTTGGGCGTCGTTGTTGGAATACAACTTTAATTACCATTCTCAATTTTATGCTGCAATTCCTTTATCATTCACTTTTTTTCATACTGGATTTCAATAACTTGAATTGTTTTAATGGTTTAATTCATAAAATATAAGAGTGCCTTTAAAAATCGAGACACACTCTTTGCTTTGACATGTTTCTTTTGGTTTTGAGATCCTGAATCTGAAATCATGTACTCCCCGGTATCCCATGTATCCAAAGTAAACAGAAAAAAGTTTCATGATCCCTCTCCCGAGCTTGAAATGTTCTTATCATTGCAAGGTTGCTCCTCATAACTTCCTTTTCCTTCATCATTTTTAGAAAGGCTCCCTTTTTTGATATGGAAATGACTCTAAACTTCTTCTTTAGGGTGTGTCTCCAGATACCAGATGGCCCTTCTGCTGAAGTTCAAGAAATTTTAGAGGAATTCCTTACGAAGTGGAGATATGTTGATGGAAAGTATTATACTGTTGCAAGCATGGAACAATTTAGCAATCAGATTTCCCTTGGAGTTGATAAGTACCTGGAAATTATTGAGCTCTATGTGATTACCTTTTTGGGGAGGATTCTAGGAAATTTGGATCTTGCTATCTCTTGGGTTGAGAAATTCCCTCTACCTGAGGAGAAGAGGCAGGTAAACAATAATCTTTCTTGCTTCATTTAATTAAAATGGTCTCATGTGATTTTTTTTTTCTTTTGTCCCCTACACTCTTCCAATTTTTGCTTGTGCAGGGCATCAATTGGAATAACTGTGTTGTTTTCCTTGTAAAAGTATGTGGTTGGAATCTATATTCTTGAGGTTCTTAGCACTATGAGTTGAAGTTCCTTGGTGATTTATGGTTGAATATATAGTCTAATACGCCCTAATTTTGTGAGATTAAACTTTGTTGAAAGAGAAATATGCTTATAGAAACTGGGCAATGCAGTCTGACTGAGACACCTTTGTTGTGTTCTGATATGCCGTTGGTGGTTTAGCTATTTTGTGACAGAGTAACTTATAGCTTGGGAATTTTCTAATTATTTCTGTCTTCCAGAATCTTTTGAGGCAGTTGCACTCCATGAATACTTTAAAGCTGGTCAGCTCTTCGCAGTCCTCAGCATTACCGCTCCAAATAGATGAATGCACAACTGATTCCACTTCCCTGATTGAAGAAAAATCATGCAATGGAACAGCAAATATTTTGGAACACAGAGACCAGTCTAAGGGAGAGAACACCATGAAACAATCAATTCTGGAGTTCCCTAGATGGAGAACTCCATTGTGGTGGTTTCGTACAGTCACTTTGAAGTTTGGAAGTAGTCACTTGGTCTTATCAAATGGAAGTATCTTTCTTGGTTTTTTGGCGGCACTTGTTTACTATTCCGTGCGGAGAAAACAAGCCTCTTTATGGAGGTAATATAGTCTCTCTGCCACTTCTCTTCTAGATAAAGAAGAATTTACTCTTATTATGATTTTCTTCATCTTATAGCTGTGGGAGACACATATTACTGTGTAAAATCTACCAAATTTTCTCATGACATGGTCACTGTATAGGATAAAGCGAATTAGTGCAGAACTTGTGCACTGAAGGATGTTTTTCCCTTATCAACTTAACTTGCATAGTATTAGCACATGATTTAGTGGACATATCAAATTGACAAATTCCCTCCATTATCTTGAAACAACTAAAACTGATTCTTGATCTTTCATTTATTGTTTTTGCTGGATCAAAGTCAAATTCAACTTACTGTAGACAGTGGATGGAAATGCACATTATATTTGATTACTGCGGCTGTGTGGCACTTATGTGAAGCTGTGTATAAAGATACATGCATATTTGAACCTAGACTTTTTAACAGAAAACATCCCTAAAGTATACCCTAAAGTTCAAGTACATCCTTCATGTATCTCAATTAACAAGAAACATTCGTGATGTATCGAAAAATAAACAACTTTGATCCAAAGTTAACTGTCCATCCAAACACTCAAGTGAAAATCAAATAAGAAATGCAATGCTCGTGATTCGCTTTTGAAACAGAAAAAATTGAATATGCCCTCTCCTCACCATTTGAGCACTCTATCTTCTTCCTCAAATTCCATAAAAATATTAGAGAAGAATCACATGCTCAACTTTATTCAGTCATTCAATTCTATCCCGATCAACCTTACAGACAGCTCACAAAAGACTCAACACTATTGATTCATTAATGATAAATGGAGAACAATCTAATGATCCTGTTGCTATTAAGGATGCAATAGTTGCTTTCTATCAAAACCTGTACAAGGGAGATGAATGTTGGAGATGAAATCTCAACATTCTAGATGTACAAGGCATAACATTAGAAGAGCAAGAGTGGTTAGAAAGGGCTTTTGAAGAGGAGGAGGTGCTGGAAGGGATTAAGATGTGTGCAGCAGGCAAGGCCCCTGGGCTAGAGGGGTACACTATGGCTTTCTTCCAAGCTTTTTGGGACACAAAAAAAGGAGATCTGATGCGAACCTTCCATAGGTTCCACTCTATGCAGAAATTTGAAAAAAGCTTCAATGTCACTTTCGTGGCCTTGATTCCAAAGAGACTTCAGGCCTATTAACCTTGTATTAGAGGTATACAAAATAAGAGCTAAAATATTGTCTGAGAGATTAAAAAAGGTGATGAGTAGGTTGATTAACAATCATCAGATGGCTTTTGTCAAAGGAGACAGATAATGGATGCTGCACTTATTGCCAGTGAACTAATTGATACCAGAATTAGAGATGATATGCCAGGGGTGATGTGCAAGTTGGACATAGAAAAGGCTTATGGTTACCTAAATTGGACCTATCTAATCAACACTCTTAGACAGATGGGTTTTGGGGTTAGATGGCTCAAATGGATTGAATTTTGCATAAAAACCACCATGTTCTCTATTTTGATAAATGGAAAATCTGTAGGTTATTTTCTAGCAGAAAGGGGTCTTAGGCAAGGGGACCCATTGTCACCCTTTTTGTTTTACTAGATTTACCGCACGTGCGTTGCACGTGGTTGCCTTGTCTTGTGATGCTTAAAAACAATGGTCTTATGTGTATAGGTAAAGTGTCGGTTTGAAGGTACTTGTGTATCATCAAGCGTGCCATCCATAATATTGGGTAACATCATTTCTGTGGCTTTTTTCATTACCTTATTGGTGTGGTTGAGATACCTTTCATTTCGGCCTTTATGACTTCACACCTGCATATCGTAAGAGGTGATTTAACTATAGCACATAATTGAGGAAATGTTTGTGGGTTTTAAATTTGTTAGATTACATTTTAACTCGATAGGACTGGTGATATTTAGTTTTCCCTAAAAACAAAACGTGGCTACGTTGTTCAATTATAGTTTGAACATAAGTTCTGGCAGTGGGGTTAAATGAATAATGCCTAGCATATTAGTAAATGAGGTTCCGTACCAGGCGCGAAGATCTAGTGTTTTTTGAAACATTGGATTGATCAACACACTGCTCACGGGTATAATAGATATCCCATAAGTCCCTACATTGGAAACAACATATTAATCGAGGAATCAACAAATATACTTGCAATTTTCACAATTAGCAAATAGGAGAGGTTGTCTATACCTTTATAGATTGAGAGACTCTCACGTCACATAAGCCTAGAATAGGTTGGTCATCTCTCAACTTTTCATGAAATGGGCCATCGTTTTCTGCAAAACCTCCCCATAGAGTAACAGTTGTACTCTCCATGCTGGATTATCAATTAGACGAGTATTGTGAAAGCACTGGAAAATTAATATGGACGGTGAAGAACAAAGAATGACAACTTATAGTTCATTTGTAACAACAATTTCACATCTTTTGTTATCGCCTTTTACAATGATGGGATTCACCGTAACTAACACACAAAGCAAGTCTGAATAGAGGACATGTAAATTAGTGATATGTATTATGTACTTGACGGTAATTACTAATAAGTCGTGTGAAAAGTTACCGAATATGGCACCATTTGGCATTTTCTCTGCCTGTTCCAAAGATACAAAACCATCAATGAAGTTGTGTGTTGAAACAGCATGGGCACTCTCCTTTATGATTGTGTTGTCTGTAATGGATAGTTCAATCTCTTTGTGCACGGAAGTGTAGTTGGAGTTGACCCGATCCAACAGCCCTTTAGCAATGTAGTAAGTTTTATTTGTCTTCAAAAGTTCTTCAATGTGCCAATATGCTTGTTAAATAGTGTTGCTTGCAACTTTGTCCCCTAGTATTGATGTAAGCGGCATGTGATGTCATTAGAGAAGTAATAAGGGGAATAGATAGGAACGATAACATATAAGTTAAGAAAAAGTGTACCTCGTCGTCCACTAATATTACCGTTTGGAAAGTCCTTTATGGCGCGAATTCTTGTACGAAATTACAGAACCCTTTCGAATAACTAATACTCTCATCACCCAATCTACAGAGTGTTTTGGTATCTTGTTAATAGGGACACTCTGATTTGATAGTTCGGTTTCGGTCGCCATTTTTGATGAATCTGGATGGTTAGAGGTGCATAGCGGAAAGTGAATATCAATGTTAATTCCGTGCTACAGTAGTAGTAGTAGTAAAATACAGAGGAATAATTAAGTAGGTTCTAGCAATGTTATGTGCTGAAAGTAGTTCAAAAAATAGCATTACAGGAAACATAAACAGAGGGTGGAAACATACAACTTTTGATGTGGAGTGAAATATTTCAAAACCGAGTCCAATATTGTAATGTGTTAGCCGATGGATGATCAATAATTGTCTGCGAAAGCAGCGCAAGAAGGATAACTTAATTACACAGTGCAGATGTAAGGCTTGACTCTTGAGTAAAACAAAAAGAGCGCTTGTAGAAGAGGAGGAAAAGTGACATACATTTGAGCGTGTTGCAAAAGTTGAATTACTAATGGGAGACGGTGTTGTGAATGTGGTCGATATAAATAGGGTAGTCTCAAGAGGTTGTGTTGGTTGGTGATTTTTTGGATGTTGGGCAGATGCAGGGGAAACATGGCGTCTATCCAGTGAAAGTGGTGACTATTTGCAGGAAAGGTGTTTGTTGCGCGAGGGGTGTTTAGTGAGAGTTTCTTTTTAAGTGAGGGGTATTTGCGTAATCTAATTAAGTTTTAAGTAAGGGATATTTTAGTAATTTAACATTCCTTTTTTGGAGTTCATGCTTTTAAGGTAGTATAGATTATTGCGATGGACGGACTGGAAAGTTTGATGAGAAAGGCTCATTCTAAAAAAAAAAGTTTGATGAGAAAGGCTTCAATCAATAACTGGATAAGAGGGAAGATATGGAATTGACACATCTATTATATGCAGATGATACACTGGTGTTTTGTGAAGCTGTACAAGCAGGGGCGAACCTAGGTGGACGGGAGGGGGTTCACCCGAATCCCCTCGATTAAAAATTATACCGTATATATAAGGTTAAAATTATTATTTATGAGTATAAATATTAAAATGAACCCCGTCAATACAACTGTGAGGCGTAGCCTAGTGGTCAAGGGGGTTCAAAATGACTCCAAGGTTGCAAGTTCGATTCTTTCTAGTCGCGCTTATATTTAATTTTAGCTTAAATTTTGTCTTTCCCCACATCCCAAGCTTTTAGCTAGTATAAGTTTTAGTTGTCTTTTCCCAAAGCCCAGCCCACAAATTAACTTTCAAAGGTTGTTCGATTTGGATTTTACAAAGGTTAATATCCATACTAAAATCACTAAAGCTTATACGAAATTGTGTTGAAGTTTGATGACATTTTTTAAATTTCAATATTCAAACAAGTCTATCTTTGACTGTATATTTTTCATATATCTTTTAAATATTTTGATTTTTTTAATTATTTTGACTTATTGTACTTTTTATGTAGCTTATAAATATATATAAATTTCGTTTTTAAAAATTTGAAAATTCTATGTGCAAATATTCGGTCAAACTTAAACTATTTGACTCTCAAAAAATGAAAAGTTACACAAATTGGGACAGAGGGAGTATTAATTAATATAACATTTGATTTTTTTCATAAATAATATTTATATAAATTTTGTAAAAAATTCTATATCATTTTACGAAGAAAATAGAATAAGAATAGGCTCCTAGTAATAAATATATTTAAAACGTTAAAACAACAAAATTAATAGGGGATTGGCCAAATTTATATAATTTGTTATTATGAGGAGTACCTTTTATTCAAAAAATATATATTATTTTGTAGATTAACATTTGACTAATAAATTCAATTTTTTTTCTCGTCAATATTGGAGATCAAATTTGTGCTTGGCCAAATTTTTCAAAAGTGCTTTTGGCGAAAATTATATTTTCAGCTTTTGAAAAGAAATTTTGCCACAACTCAAAAATGACTACTGTATTTGTTTTCCTAAAAGCACAATAGATTTTAAAAAGGCTCGATGAAGCAAGACATAAGTAGGAAGAAATATTAAATGAAACATGACAAAACGAGTTAAAATGATCTTGTCTTTCACCACTACGCTCCTTTTAATCAACCTTTTCGCAAATTTACTTCTTATATTCGAACCCCCTAAATGAAAATCCTGCGTCCGCCACTGTGTACAAGAGTGCATATGTTAGCTTAGGGTAATATTGGTGGTTTTTGAAGCATGTTCAGGGCTGAGATTGAATTGGAGGAAGAGCAACATTTTTCCAGTATCAGGAGATGCAGACACTAGCAAATACTCTGAAATGCAAGATAGAGAAAATGCCCACAATCTATTTAGGCATGCCATTAGGTGCTATACACAAGACACTTCACAATTGGGATGGGATGATTGAAAAAACTGATAACAAGCTAGCCTTACGGAAATCACAATAACTATCTCTAGGAGGGAGAGTTTCATTGATCAATTCTCTTTTTCCTATCCCTGGGGAAGTGGTTAAGCCTCTAGACAAGCTAAGAAGGGACTTCTTATGGCAAGGGAACAAAATCGAGAAGAATTTCACTTTGGTGAAGTGGGCTACTGGACAACAAAGCAAAAGATATGGTGGTCCAGGAGTGAGAGACCTAAAATTACAAAATGATAGCTTGATCATGAAGTGGCTCTAGAGGTACAATCAAGAGAATCAGGCCTTATGGAGTGATATCCCATAAAATATGGACAGGAGGAGCAGTGGTGCACAAATTAAGTGATTACCACCGATGAAGTTGGAGTTTGGAGGTCCATTAGAAATCTCTGGTTGACAAAGGCGAACACAAAGGTCAAAATCGGAAGGGGGGACAAGATCTCTTTCTGGAAAGAGGATTGGTGTGGTGATGGCACCTTTACAATCTTTATTTCCTGGACTCTTCTCTATATGTGTAAACCTTGAATGCAGCATACAGGAAATGTGGTCACCACAAGGATGGAACTTGTTTTTTAGGAGGTTGCTTAATGATTGGGAAATAACCTGGGTGATAGATTTGCTGAATAAGATTGCTGGATTCCCTGGGACCAACATGGAAGAAGACAAATTGATATGGAGGCATCATAACGATGGCATGTTCTCTGCTAATAGAGTTTACAAATGGGGATTAGCTAAAAATTCAGGCAGAGCAGCAGGCCCTTGGAATACCATTTGGAAGAGCGTGTCTCCACCAAAGGTGAAGTGTTTTACTTGGTTAGTGGCTAAAAGAGCTTGCTTGACAGATGAGTCTATGCAGAAAAAGGGAATTAACATTGCCTCTAGGTGTACACTATGTGAAAAGGCACTTGAGACCAGCAAGCACCTTTTTCTTCAGCGCAAAGTAACTGCACAAGTGTGAGAACTCTTCTTCAGTATAGCTGATATGAACTGGAGCATGCCAGAGCACAGAGCAGACCTCCTGTGTTGCTGGATTATCTGGAAGGAGAGAAATCAGAGGATCTTTCAAGGGAAAGAATGCTCTGTACAGAATATTAAATGGAAAGTTATTACTACTTTAGGCTTTTGGTGTAAAGAATAGAATATAAAAGAAGAAATTCAATTAGTGGATTTTATAGGTTCCTTGTAACTAACCATGACTACTTTGTATATTTTGGAGGTGGCCTGCATAGCCCTGAATGCTGATGAATATAACTTTTACCAATTTTTTTTAAAAAAACTTGCTTCTTACAAGAATTCCTCAGTATAAAAAGCATTCTTTGACTTGACTTGACTTGCCTGCAAAAATCGGCAGTACAAAGTGCAAAAAAGAACTTATTTCTGTTCATCTGTTTCAACTTAAACTCATTGTAAATTACTGCTCTAGTAATGCTACCAAATTATCAATAAAGTTTGTCAGCTCTTTTCAAACTTCAATTTTCTGATACTCCTTTGTCTTTTTTTTTTTTTTTGGCCTAGAGAAATCTTCTACTGTAATAGTCCAGTTGACTGATTTTTTATTAATGCTCGATGTTTTTTGCAAATTTTTGCTCATTAATGTGATCTTCTTCCTGGAGTCAAACTATATAACTAATCTGATAAGCATAAACTATCATGGAGAACGTTTAGCAGATGCAATCCCACAGAAAAAATACACATATTTAAGTGCCTTTTTGAAGCAAAAACATTTTGGTTTTCAGAAAGCTTGATCAAATAGACTACTAGCTAGCTTCCAGTGACTTCACGTTTTTTTAGACTGTATACTGCTCGAAATTATTATTGATTGTATGAGAAAATAGAAATACTTGAGAAGCATGGGCTTCTGCCCTTACTTTTTTGCTCAGATTTAGGTAAGAAGATAGAGCTACACTCAAATGGGGACGAAAGAATATTTTCAGTTTACATAGGTGAATCATGTGGTATGCATGTGTTTTTGAAATTTCCGTTAGTTTTTGGATGAAAAGTTGACTCTGGATTAAATTTGTTAATTTTTTTAATACATCAGGATGTTTCTTGTTAATTGAGAAACATCAAGGATGTACATGAACTTTAGGACTTGTTTGGTTGGGAACAAGTTATCCTGTGATTAGTTATCCAAGGATTATTATCCCACCCTGAATGTGGGATAAAAATAACACTACAATCCCGGAATAACTTATCTCGGATAAGTTATCCAGCGACTTTATCCCAACCAAACATGGGATAAACTCATCCTAAAACTGATCCTGGGATTAGTGATCCCTTATCCCTCCTGCCAACCGAGCCCTTAGAATATACTTCAAGGATGTTTTCCATTAAAAATCTTTGGAACTAACTTGTCAGGGAATGGAATCAGGTTTAGAAGATATAAAACATTGTTTAGCATCTGAAATAAGTCTATTAATCCATTGGGTTGGCTCTGTATTCTAGCTTTTTGTATTGCACGTAGTCATGAGAAACCTTTGCTGCTAAGGGCATAAACTCTTGTACTAGTTACATCAGTTAAGAGTCGCCTGGTTTTGTTGCCGTATGCACATAGGTAGCAAGTAAACCTCATTCAAGCACATGATGCAACTGCGCCTCTCTAGCAGTGTTTCATGTTATACCTGTGGGTCTATGAGAATCTCATACCATAGTCAGAACTCACCTATATCTGTCTTTTAAGTTTGCTGCCAATCCAAAACTCTAATGAAATTATAGAATGATGTGGAGATGTCCAGTTGAGCATATTGTTTTTGTATCGGTTCTTTCTGCCATCTTTTCTGGCATATTTAAGTTTGCAAATCCTAGGCTATTACGTACTTGGACTTGGCTTATGTTAGACATGTATTGTTTGTCAATTACGTGATATCTGGGCCTATTGTCTCACCGACTTTTCCCCATTTTGTATTACAGTGTTCTTAAGAGACAAGCGTCATCTACGAAGAAGGCTTTGGTTGACTTCTGGCAACTTGCATTCTCTTATCAAGTGAACCCTCTTGCTGCTGTTCAACCACTCCCGCCTGCAACACGTGGAAGCCGGTGATGCACAATTTTGTTCCTCATAGTTGCTCAAAACCAGAGCTGTTGTAGATAAATAAAAGATCACTGAAGATATTGCTACTATCATCTTAAGTTGGAGTAGAACATCCAGAAATACAATAAAGCTTACTTCAAGATCGCAGTCTTTGCCAATAGAGTGCTGCTTTCATAACTTTGTCTTGCCTTTTTTCTGTGGCATTAATTTATTCTCTTAGCAAAGAGGGGATATCAAATTTCTCAATGTTGAATTTTATGCAGTGGTAGTGGTACCATTCATTTTATGTCTATCTCAGATATCTCAGATTTCTCAATGTTAAATTTTATGCAGTGGTAGTGTGGTACCATTCATTTTGTGTATAGTTTTTAACTATAGAACTTCACTCCTTAGTTGTTTTTCGTTCATAGAATGAAAATTTAAGCTGAAGATTTTGAATGTGCATATAGTGCCTTGTGTATTGCTTAGGTCTGTGGAACCCTCCCACAATGTGGAGATGTCATAAATAAAGTGTTGAGTTGTGATGAAATTGATTTTGATAATTGACAAAGATTGTTGGAAGAACCAGGCAGGTTCCTTTGCCAATTTTTCGAGCTCAACCAAGACAATTGCTCTAACCATCATTTTGTCTTCATTTAGAGCCCTAGTGTCCTGAGCCAAACTGATATCAGCCAATTCAGCTAAAAGGTTTCTTCTTCGTCTCCAGTTCACCACATGCTAGCTTTCTCCAGTCTATGATTTTCTTCTTCAGCATCCTTAGCTTCAGGCGCATCCACCATTTATGCACTAGTTCTTGCAAACCATATATCTTGAGTCACCAGTTTTTCAAACTTTAAGTAGGGTTTCTGTTTTTCCAGTCACCACATTGCAGTAAAATAGGACAATGGTCCAAAGTCACTCTAGGCGTAACCATTTGTTTAATGTTCTTGAAGAACTCCTCCCAATCTACATAGTAGAGGAATCTATCCAAAACTTGTGGACAAGCCCAAAATCACTATTTGCTTTTAGGTTACCTTATATTGTCGTCTCATCCTGAATAATATAGAGTTTTAATGTTGCATTTTTTATAATTTATTTTTAAATAAATTTGTGGGCCCTTGAGTCCACATGTTAATTAAAGAGTCATCCTTAAACTATACCTCAAACTTAAATTACATCCTTAAAGTATCATTCTTAGCAGAAAACATTCTTCAAGTATTAAAATGTGAACAATTTTCATCCTTCTACTTGAATTTATTAGAAAACTAATAAATCCCACAAAAATCAAGTCATCCATTCGTAATTATCATTTTTAGATATGCCAAAAATACTAATCGTGAACTTTTTTGGTTATTGAGTTCAGCATTATGCAAAATCTTTTAATTTGACAGCTTTTTTTTCCATTTATTTTTCATGTAATTTGATATTAAAAACATTATTAGTTGAAATATTTTTTATTTTTTTATTTTTATTAATTGAAATATGTTTCTTCTCAACTGAATATGTTAGAAGCGGCGTTTGTTGGAGACTTCCACTTCTAATAATGTAGAATGAAACTCAAATGCGAGACATAATCGATATTTTGATCACTTCAATATCAGATTGGCCAAAAAAATTATTGCTCTAAATATAGTTTGGCTATGAAAAAGGTAAAGATAATTAAGCTCCAACTTCTTTCCGTTACTAAATGAGAAAAATAGCAGATCATGTATCCTCACACCTTTCAAACATTTTTTTGTTTCGGTAAGCAATAGTGTCTTAAATTTTTGATATGTTTTTTTTCAGGAACTTCTTATAGCGGTAAATAATTATGCAGGAAAACTTTGTTGATGGTCACGTGAACTGCTCATGTCTTTGTAGGATCCCTTAGTTTTTTGACGATATCTAACAGAAGGATGAAAACTGTTCACTTTCAAATATTTGAATGATGTTTTCTGCTAAGAATGATACTTTAAGGATATAATTTAAGTTTTGGATATAGTTTAAGGATGTTTTTGACCAAAAACTCTTAATTAAACTCTCACAAAAATAATAAAATTTCTCTTTGTATGGACAAAATAGCAGTTTCACTCTTCAAAGTTCAAAACCAAAATTTTGTCATTACCTTTAAACCCTTGCCAACAGTTACAAAATCTGAGAGATTTCTTTCTTCACATCAAACAGTATTCAGATAATCTGTTTATTTGTGTATATATACCAAGATATGAATGATGATTCACTCTTCGGATAACCATATTTCCTTGCCCCAAAAAAAGGTATGCTCAATTTTCCCCTTTCAATTAACTTATTTTTTTTGGCATATATTGTTCTACTTGTTTTGGGGAATTCTCATGTTATCGATCTTTTTTTTTAACACATACATGTGTTTGAGAAATTCCATTCAAAGAAATTTAATGAAAATGCTTTTGAGGAATTTGCATTTTTATGGGTTTAGGTTATTTTCTTTTTACCATGGATTGTTCTGCTTTGTTTTTCCTCTCTCAAGATTTGTGTGTGTGTATCTGTTTGGTTGAATGGGAAATTATGATGTTATCAATTTTTTAAAGAAATTCCATTCAAAGAAATTAAATGAAACTGATTTTTGAGAATTTTTCTTTGTTTTTTTTATTAAAGACTAGTAAATTACCTGCGCTTCGCGCGGAAATTTAATATCATAAAATTTATAAAATAATACTTAAAATCTATCAGTCATTAACACTAAAACATTATATTATTTTACATACAAGATTCCGCAGTAACAAACATTTATAATGTAAAGGAAAATAAAAATTACATCTTATCATTTATCCTTAATAACATAAGCATAAATAAATGATCTGTAACATAAGCAATTGTGTCAGTGAGCCACTCAACGGGAGCAAAGTACACAAATATTTAATTGTGAAGAAGAAGAAGAAGAGGTTCAGAGTTTTTGTTGTTTTAAAAAGAGAGGAAATCTCTCTATTTATAGACAACAAAGGGTAGTGTGAACAATTATTTATTGTGCCTTATCGGAAATGTTAAAACTATTTGAAAAAGTTGCAACCCTTCGGAAAGGTCACAACCTTTCATAAAAGTCACAACTTTTCATAAATTTTACAACGTTTCATGAAAGGGGAATGCTAGTTTTGTAAATAAATAAATTAAAAGAGAATTCTAGTTTGTGGGCCTAGGGATTTATTTTATTTATATATATATATGATATATGATGATATGATATATGATGATTTTAAGGGGTAGTTCTGATGTTATCTATAATTTGAATGAAACTGCTTTTGAGAAATTTGCTTTGATTTTCTTTAAAGATTCTTATGAGTTTAGGTTCTTTTTTAATTGTTTTTGTTAAGGAGTGATTGTGATTTTATCTAAAATATTACTATTTACGGGCATTGAGTAATTCTGTTTTTGAGAATTTGACCTTGATTTTTTTTTCAAGCTCTTTTGTGGGGTACATATTCTTGGTAGAAAGGAATGCAGACTTTTCTAATTTTTGTTTATTAGCAAGAAAATGAACGTTTTCTTCTCAGAGGTCACATTTGCATGATCATTTCTACTAGTTGATAGGCACATCCATTGATGGCTACTTTTGTGTGTGGTTGTGTGTGATCTTGTGCTTGGATATGAAACTAATGAAAATCTTTTACTTTGTTGAGTTTTTGGAGTTTTCAGATTTCCAGCAGAGGTTGCATAGATGCAACATTCAGGCGAAGACAAAAGCAATGTTGTACACCTAAGTTCATGTTATCTGTTACTATTTCTCAAGCCTGTAGTAAAATTTGGAAGTGTTATGTTGCATGGATTGATTGTCTATTCTTGAGGAACTATTGTATTTCTAAGATACCCGCTTCAAGCGGCAATAAGATTATGAGGGTAAGAGAGAAGTAAAAGAAGATCCATTCAAATAGATCTTAGAATTAGAAAGAAAGACACAAAGGTCGTAGTTACTTTCTTTACATCATGTGAAGCCTAGAAGGATATGTAATATATAACACAAGACAATATATTCACTTTGGTACTTGATGCCTCAAACCAAAGACATCTTTTTTATCCCTTTCTTTTCTCATTTCTCTCATCCTATTTTTAGAGGATGTAAAGCTAGAAAGAAGGAAGAACATGCTATTACTTTACGCTTGTGCACGTTAGAAAATTACTAAAAGCCATCTCTAACTTTAACTTCTACTAAGAAACGATAATTTGCTTGGATCATTCTGATGGAATGAAAGCTTCAGTTTGATGTTTGTATTACTAGTTTGACTTGTCTTTGGGTTGCATGTATGGTTTCTTGGTGATATTTAAACGAAAATTGGCAGCACACTCATATTTGCTTCCCACTTATGTGGAAATAGAGATCATTGTGGAAGAGAGTCGTAATTCTAAATGTGCATATAAGACGGTTTTGTCAAACGTGAAAGTGTACAAAAGTAATGAGGTATTTTTGAGATTTAAGCACAAATAAAAAACAATCTTCATAAGAAAAAAATGCAATGAATCATCCAAGGGTGTGACATAGTGGTCACTGATTTTGTTGAAAACCAGGAGGTCTCAAGTTCAAATTCTAATAAAGAAAAAAACATTAGATGGTGTCTTCCATTTGTCCTAGTCTTTGTGGACAAAATTATACTTGGTGCTTGTCACTGGTGGGAGGTGACAAGTAGTCTCAGTGTTTTCAAAGGCGAGCGCCTTAGGCGTGAGGTGAGGTGAGGCGAGTCATTGTCAATTTGCCCGGCAAGATGAACAATAAAAAAGGAAACGAGGTGAGGCAAGGCGACAATTGAGGCGTCACCTTCTAAAACAGGATGCAACCTTTAAAACTTAAAACATTATTTTAGAGTTTTTTGATTAAGGCATGGTGCACTAGCTCAAACTTAGAGTTGAGAAAATGCTCCGATAGGGGGCTTGAGATTTGTTCGGAACCCTGTGCACGCAAACAAACTATGTCACCCCACCAAATTCAACATTTCAAACTCAATGAAGATGTCGAAACTTTCAATGGAGGTGTCTCGATGAAAAGGCCCAATGCTCTATTTAGCAAAAAGTCACATGATAGCTCGAATTGAGTATGGAAGTCTCGGGGCCCAAACCAAAGGTACATCCAGACTAAAATAGACATTTTGGAGCTAACGAAACCATCAGAATCACATTTCAATGCCGTTTACCTGAAGTTTTGACCCAAGTCAACCGACCAAACTTTAAAAGATCTAATACAGCAAAACTTGCATAAAAACCAAATAAACTGCCCGATTACTATTTTGCCAGTCCTAGTAAGTCATAAATGAGTTGGAGCAGCTATAGGAAAACTCTAAACGCCAAAAACACGAGAAAATAGAGAAAATGACCTAGAGGGTTACTATAGTGAGACACTTTCATGAGAGATAGGCATTTGAAAAAAATCTTAATGCCACCTAGAGTTGTCAATATGGGCTAGCCCACCCCATCCGGGCTAACCCATACATGCTTAGACATTTTACGGGTCAAGCCGGGCGAACCCATTTTTGGTGTGGGCCAGAAAACGATCAGCCCAGCCCACAAGTACGTGGGCTACAGGCTTACCGGGTCAGCCCACTTTTTTTAATTTTTTTTTTAATAATTATTAATTAGATTATAAATTATAATTCAAAAATATTATCATAAATATCGACAAAACAATATTACATGGTGTTTATGTTACTACTTGTTAATCAAATCCACAAATAAGAGAAAACAAACTAGTAAGAGAACTAGAGAAGACGGTTGCGGATGGTGAATAAATAAACTACGGTCTATTAGTGATTCCCTAAAGATTTTAGGGAATTAAACTTCAAAAAGATTTTGAGTTTGGACTCTCTTTAATTTTAAATTTTAATATTATATTATATTTTTAATTAATTTTATTGGCCCACGGGCCGGACCTACCTATATTTCTCAAGCCCCACAAATGTGCAGGCTTATTCAGGCCGGGCTAGAAAGCCCTTTTCTTAAATGGGCTCCAAAAATCTTAGCCCAGCCTTATTAAATTTTGAGTTAGGCCTGGCCGGCCCAATGGGCCTAGCCCATATTGACGGCTCTAATGCCACCTATGCTGCCCTCATCCGAAAGAAAACATGGGTTATTGAGCTAAGAGATTTTAGGCTATAAGTCTCCTTGGTAGTGTTTGCTACAATGTCTTTGCAAAACTCTTGGTAGAGAGACTGAAAAATGCGGTGATTTAGTCAACTAGCGTCTGATGGCCTTTAAACACGGCAGACAAATTATAGATGCAACTCTCATGGCCAGTGAATGTGTGGATTCTGGATTAAAAAGTAAGGCTCCAGGAATCATGTGCAAGTTAGACACATATAAAGCTTATGGTCATGTTAATTAGGAATTCCTACTCAACATCCTGAAACAAATGGGTTTTGGGAAGTAATGGATGAAGTGGATTGATTTTGTATCAAAACTGCCCGGTTCTCAATTATTTTTAATGGAGAACCAAATAGTTCTTTTCCATCAAAGAGAGGTCTCAAACAAGGTTTCGAATAGGGAGATCCTCTATCTCCTTTCCTCTTTATAGTAGGTATAGAGGGCTTCAATAGTATGATGAGAGTGGCCTCAAAACAACTGGATAAAAAATTCAGTATAGGCAACTAGACAGAGGAAGATATGCATATCTGTCACCTCTTATATGTAGATGAACTGACATCTTTTGTGATGCAAAGATAGATCAAGTTAATTACATTAAAGTGGTCCTAATGATTTTTTAGGCAATTTCTGGACTCTCAGTTAATTGGAGGACAAGAAACATGTTTCAAGTTAAGGAAGTATCTAACTTACAATGTCAGATGAATATCTTGAACTGCAAATTGGGATGTTCCCTACGACATATCTGGGGACATGCCATTGGGAAGAAACTTGCCAGCTGGGAAGCACATCATCTTTCTCTAGGAGGAAAAATCATTCTCAGTGACTCTGTCCTTGACTCGCTGCTAACATATGTGATGGACCTTTTTCCATTACCCTCTAAGGTGAAAGAGAGACTTGACAAGTTAAGAGGGAATTTTCTTTGGCTGTGTAATAAGGAAGGCAAGGGCATACACTTGGCCCAAGTAGAAAACAACTAAATAGACATTGAGGTTTATTAGGTATCAAGAATCTGGGACTACAGAACAAATGTTTGCTATCAAAATGGCTTTGGAGGTTTGTTAAAGATGAACAAGAATCATGTAAGGACGTGGTTATCATCAAATATGGGAAGAGTGAAAACTTGTATACTAATGCAGTGACTACAACTTATGGGATCTCAGTTTGGAGATCAATTAGGGACCTCTTATAACACCCCAGATTCGTGAAGGAAATTTTTTTGCAGAATTTTCAGATCTGGCAGGTGCCCAATCCGCATCAGGAGTTGGACAACTTTTAAGTCAAGGGTGTTTTTGTCTTTTCCCACTCTTCTTTTAAGTCCTAAATTAAAAGGGTTTTAGTTAGTCATTTAAAATCCTAGAAACCTAACTAGAACTTACCTAAGTCATTTAATTAACTAAAACAAAAGAAAAGAAGAGAGTAGAGAGAGGGGCGGCCGAAACCCTAGAAAAACCCTAGCCGCCGCCGGAGAACGCTAGAAAGTCACCGGAAAGGTCAAGTCCAGCCCTAGCTGATAGTTTTTTGTGGAGATTTCATCACCAGGTATGTTGAATTTCATTAATGGGTCCCTTTCGCCCGTTAGATCCCTAGAATTCAGACGATTCTTGATTCCATGCTATGAACGAAATTAGGGTTATTGAGCGTTTCTTGATTATTGGGTTCTTAGCTGTTAGAATGATCCAAATCAGATTAGTATGTTAATATTTAATTTATTGCATGAATTCCAGAACCCTAGCTATGTATTTCTTTAGTTCTTGAATTACACATGCTAGGTCAAATATTTCAGTTATTCAGTTATACATGCCT
>JAJOOS010004269.1:0-23101 GCA_029582725.1 Solanum chiquidenum | reverse complement strand
CAATTTCAAGCTTCTTCATAATCATTTTAAATTGTCGGATGTAACACAATTAAAATGAAATTACATAAAAACCCCTCATAGAACCTCATTATAAAGTCAACACAAAGTCATAGGCTCTTGCTTAACCTATCATTTTCCGAGTCGTTACACTCTCAAACCTCAGTCGAATCTCCTCCCTTACGATCCAAGGAATGAGGCAATCCCAAAAAGCACTAGAGAACGCATCCTACTCAACCGGTGAAGATCCAACTAGTCTAGAGCTCACAAAAGTCCTCCACCACTCTCTGGTGAGTCCACGAAGCTGGAGTGCAACAAACCGAACACCACGGGTATCCATCATACCCACTGTCTCAAGCATCTCATGGCACAAAATAATGAACTCATGAACATCCTCACTCTTATCACCTTGAAACTGGAGTGGATTCATCTTCTGAAACCTCTTGTAACACGGCTGCTCAGTTGTCTCCAGAATAACCTCAGGAGCAATCTAAACACCCCCAACCGGTGTCGGAACCATTGGCGGCTAACCCAATTAATCCTAAATACCTGGAACCCATTGATTTGGGGTCTGTTCCCCTACCCTCATATGAGAACCTTGTGGTGTACCTGTCGCACCACCCTGAGAGAAGTTCTCCACCACACCTAACATCCACAACAAAGTCTCCTGAAACAAAGGAGCACCAAACTCGGGAGGAACCTGGTCCTCAACAACCTCAACATGTGGCTCAGGAGAAGCCTCTCTAGCTCTGCCTCTATCTGATACCGCTCCACGGGCATGACCTTTAATTGGTGCTACTCCACGAGCACGACCTCTAGGTCATTCCCTAACTCTATCTCTAGGTGGGGTCTCAACAACCGCCTTGGGGACTGCCTCCCCTCTACCATGGGAAATAGAAGCTCTGGTCCTCAGTATCTGCCAAAACAACACGTGGTAACTCAGCACTAGCGAAGGTAACCACGCACAATAAGAAGGGATGAATAAAAATAAGTTTCCTAAAAATCTATGTAGCCTCTTGAAGATAAGTATAGACGTCTCCGTACCGATCCTCAAGACTCTACTTAGATTTGGCTTGTACACACATGAGACCTATGAACCTTGGGCTGATACCATTTGTCACGACCCAAAAAAATGGGTGTGATGGCACTTGTCTATTCCCACCAAGACAAATCAGTCTCAACCCAATGAAAACGAAGGAAATGTGGAAATAATAAGCAAGAACAAGACAAAGGTGAAAAACTTATTCTTTTATTAAAACCCCTAAAATATGGTTGTCAGGTGTACAAGCCACTAAATACATAAAGTGCGGAATTAAGAAATCATTACAAGTCTCAATCTTTGTTTATCAAATAGAACAAAGTATAAAGAAAAGGAAAAAGAGGGTCCACCAAAGTGACAAGATCCCTCTTCGAATCTTGACAAGCCTCAAAATCATAAGAACGAGAAATAGATCACACGGGTCCAGGCTCGAAACTTACACAAGTGTTGAAGCAAGGGGTGAGTACCAATAACACGGTACCTAGAAAGCAACCTAATAAACAAGGCATCTAGCTAGAAATCAAATACCCCTTATAGTCCAACCAAACCCCCTTAAACTACAACCTGCACAAAAAATCAGCCCAACCTAGCAATTCTATAATAAATGGCTCACAAGGCTTGATATCCACAGTTCAATAGTCACAATTCCACCATCAAACAAATTAAATAAATCAATCTCAATGTCAAGTAGTTCAGCCACGCGAAACAAGTACATCAATCACAATTAGCAACCAAGTCACGCATAAGCATCAAAATGCATCAAGTCACAATAATCAATCTATCACCGGAACCATTTCCCATCGGCTTTATAAACACTTGCTGAAAATGACCTCGGCATAACAACACTCGTCGGCAAATACCTCGACCTTATAGCACTTGCCGGCCAAAGACCTCGGCATCATAAGTCATCACATGTCTCACCACTGTGTTCAACAATGAATGCACACAAGCAATATCACACCACATGCAAGAGACAACAAATCATATAATTTAAGTCCACATTTATGCTATCAAACATTTCATCAATCAACGAGGGTCACCATAAGGCAATTCACATTATTATGTTCATCAAATAACCTTTTTCACGTCCACCCCTTTTTAATCATCTAGAAACATCAAATGGACAATTAAGTCATTCACCTCATCCCCATTACTCCCAACACACAAGTAACGAAGGAACCACACGAATTCTACTAGAATACAAGGTTTAAGAGATCACTTGCCTTGAATCAATCAAAAATCACTCCAATAGTTGAGCCTTCCCCTTTCGAATCACTTCCAAAGCCCCACAATCTATAACAACCAAGTATTCACAATCACTCACCAAAAACAACAATTCCCACATCAATTATGTAGAGAAACGGATCAATCCACTCAAAACTCAATTTCCAAAATTTAGGTTTGAATCCAGAAAACTATACTTGAAAACGACGTTTAAGGTTTTAGCAACTCATTAGTGAAGATCATTTTGAAAAAAGGTATCAAAACCACTTCAAAATCACCATTTTAGATTAAAACTCAAGTTCTTGCAAAACCTTGTCATTTTTCAAAATCAAATCCCAAATTATGATGTTAGAATCCATAAATAACCAAAGGAAAATGAAGGTTTAGGATCAAGAAAGATTACCCAAATGATTTAGCACAAGAAAACCTTTCACAAATCGCCTCCAAGGTTCCCCAAGCTCAAAAATAAAAAATTGGGCTTAAACCGTGAAATGGCATGTCAAAATTCCTCTCAAATGTCGCAAAAGCGACCAGGAGTTCGCTTAAATGAACCCCAAAAATCTCAGGCATCGCAAAAATAAATAGCCTTCGCTAAAGTGAGGGTCACTTAAGCGACAGCTTCTTCGCCAAAGCGAGGGCTGCAGCACTAGAAAACACAGTAAACCCTCAAAACATCGAAAGGATCATCCAAATTTGTTCAAAACCCCTTGAACGCAATCCACATACGCAAAACAATTATACTCGGCGTTTCGGACACAATGGAACCGTCAAAACATAAATTTGAGGTCTCCTAAATCTGACATCTGTGAAAACCATAAAAAACTAACTCAAGCCTAAAAAGGATAAAACAAGCTCGAGACCTCTCAAAAATTAACCAAGACCTCATCTAGGCCTAGAATCATCCCCTGAATCCAAGATAACTCTTGAAATTCCGATCCAAGCATTAAAACCCCAAATGTTGACCAAATTCAACCCAAAGGCTAAATTTCAATAAATTCACAACTTAGGACCTAAAATCCTCAAAAAGACTCGAAATCTAAAACCAACAACTCTCTTTGGTCAAATCCCACATTCCGGGACTGATGGAATCGATGAAATTCCATTTTGACACTCGAAACTCTAAAAGACTCCAAAAACCACTTTCTTAACAATACAAGTCTTTCAAACTCAAAACTTACCGAATTCTCAACTTTTAACTTAAAATTCAAGACCAACCTTTCAAACTCAATCATAAAAGAGAAAGGGTCCATATCGGGAGGGGCAAGACGATAAATTTACAAAAATTTCTAAAAATGATCGATTGGTCATTACAATGTCTTCCTAAATCTATAGCAAATTGTTTGAAAGGAATTTGCTTTTGTGGTACAAATTAGAGCCAACACCAAGTTTTAAGACATGTTTGACTTATAAGAGAACAGTTTTTTTATATAATTAATAGTTATTGACTCACATGAATCCTTTAGGTTTAACTCAGACTCTATATTATTTCTATTATTTATTAATTATATATAGAGGTATCAAATGAGCGGGTTTGGGTTTAAATTGGAGATACTAAAATGGGGTAAAATAGATTTTGGGTTGGGTCATGTGTCATGACCCGCCTAAGTTTACTTTGGGTTCAGATAAGCTAATATCAAGATGGGTCATTTAACCCGCTTAATCTAAATAATTTTAATATATTGTTATTTAACTTTTATCACCCCAATTTGAATTTCAACTCAAGATAATAATAATAAAAAGAAGTTACTAATGAATAGATAAATCCTAGAAGATATAAAATAGATAGTAATTCATATCTTCAATATAGGAAAATACATTACATTAATGCAAATAAAAAGTCTTAAAACGAGTTGAAATTGAAGATTAAATTGGACTTAATTGAAGATTCTCTTAAAATGGATTAAGGCTTGAATGGGTTGAGATTGAATCGAATTCAAATTATTTTGAGCCTAACCCAAAAAGGTGGCTTACGTGGCATCCAAACATCTCTCATGCGCCTTAACTACGCGGAGTCATGGAGTATGACACGTAAGCAAAAAGGTGTACAAAATTACAAAGAAAAAATGGGTTCGAAGGGATAATAGTACCTTAGTTTAGTTAAGGTGTTTCTCTGGAATTTCGGTCATAATCAAGAAATACTTGTGTCTTATCCCTTTAATATTTTGCATAGTTAAATTAAATAATTAATTAACTCTCACCTATTAATGACTTTTCCCGTCAAATACTTCGTGAAAAAATTAATGAGTAATTAATTAATTGATTAATATGCATTCCATAGTCGTTAGGGAATATGAATAATAATAAACAAAACCAAAAAAGAATAGAAAAGGGAAATCCTAATCCAACACAGACAATGTAAAGCCTGTAGCTATTTATATAGCTGTGAAATAATGATATTTTTCATTAGAACATTAACAGTTGTGCAACAAAAACAAAACAATTAATGGCAAAACAATTATTTCCGTCTTGTCTTGTTAGACTACTAGTAATAATATTACTAGTAACTTTCCCTTCCATCACCCTCTCTAGAAAACTATTACTCTCAGAACCTAATAATATTAATAGTAGTATTGTTACGAATTCTCATATGGTTAACGATGAAGACAAGAACACAAAAGAAAAGGTGATCGATGCAGATTTTTTTGATGATTGTGAGAGCTCGAATTCTCTTGATCCTGACAGTAATCATGGTCACAAGTTTATGCAGATCGTGGGTGCTCTTGCCTTGCTTCTATCTTCCTTGCTTATTGTCATGATGTTATGGTGTTTCTCTTCCGGGGGATTCATCTGAAAATTCTGCGGTTGAGAAAAATAATCATGTTTAATTTGTTGTTAACTCATTAGATATATAGATTAACTTAGTACATAAATCAATTGTTGGTAGCAGATTTTTTTTTATAATTACATAAATATTTATGATTGTTTTAAACTAAGTTTCAATTCTGTATTTTTCTGTTCTTAATTTTAGTAATATATCATGTAAAGTGCATCACATAAAATACGATAAACAATGATAATATATAGACAAATTGAAACCCTGAATAGATAATTGTAAATAAGCTTGAGTAGAATTAACTAGCATAAAATAGAGAACAATATTTTATTTTATTTTATTTTTATGAAGAAACATAGTTTTATTGATAAATATTGTTGGTCATCTGCTTATTCCTTGATTCTTCTCTCTAAATTTTCTTTGTGATTTGAGGGTCGTTAGTGATATATTTTTCGAAATAGAATGATTTGATTTCTCCGTGATTCGAAGGCCGTTAGTAACGTATTTCGCAAAAAATGATGATTTAAACTTTATCTCCATGAAAGTATTTGTGGATCTTCTTGAAGTATTTGATTATCAAGAAGACTCTGGCATATTTTGCTATGAGATATTCGAGATCTTGATCTTAATAAATACCCAAAAGTTCATGTGATATTTGAATTTTTTTTGAGAAACACAATATTTGATGTCTTTATGATCTCTTCATGAATATTCCATAAATTTATGGAATTTTCAAGATTGTAGAGAACAAATAGTTAATTAATTTAATGGAGAGAGAAGCGGATACTCTCTAATTTGATTCACTATATTTCTAGTAAAAAAAGCTTTGATGGTACGTAATGCTTAAGATTAAGTTGAAATAAGTTATTATTTGAATACCAAGGTAATAGAATAATAAACCTTTTTGTTTCACCATGAAGGCTATAACGTCATATGATTATCTATAGTTAAGTTAAATAAATAGTCTGTATATATGAAGTAGTTATGAAGATTAGAATTTGAACCTTATGAGTTCTCAATTTAAGGATGATGACATCAAGTATATTAGTAATTAAGGGTTCGATTAATTGGTAAGATTTCTATCGAACTTCCTTTTCGTTGTTCAATTTTTGGTTATAGCTAGAAAAATGTGTACCAAACATTAGTTCAATTTTTTCAATTTTTTTCAAATTTAATATTTCTAAAACATTTTTTCCAATGCAAATGAGTGAAATAAAAAAAAATCAAAGTATCAAACACTAAAAGACTTCCAACTATTTAAATGTGCTAAAGACTACAATTTCAACTAGTAATTGCAATATTTAGATTCATATTGATTCAAGACCAAGATATGACTGTAGATTTATGTCAAACTATAACTTCAAGAACTTAAATGAATGAAAATTACCAGCTCAACTGGTTTTTGTTATTATTATGAAGGTACTTCTTTTGGTGGTGTCCAAAAACTTGCTACACCTCAATTATTCCATCGAGTACCTGCAAGTATAGGTACTGGTAACTCTACCCATCAGAAAGCGAAGTACTCCAACCTTGTTTCTAGCTAATGTATATCAGAAAAGGAATGTCAAGCCTTACCATACATTAATGGGGTAAAAGTTTCATAAAAGGTGCTATCAGATGCAACCAACTCCTGTAACAATAATGTCGAAAACATTTTTCATTGTCATGATGGGATCTGCAATTCTGTATTTTGTATGCCAAGCAACGTGCTCATCAGGTCTCACTAATATGGCTCCTCTGTCTGTCATCTAACAGATGTCCCACCAGAATGGCGAATCTGATGACCTCTTCACTTCCAGTACAACTTCTTCAAAAGATTTCGAGGGTGTCAATGCAGCCTTGGTGCTTTTAGCTCAGTCACTACTTCCGTTTGGCCACATTACACAAACCTTTAAAGGGAGTTTAAATTTGCTGGCCACCTCTAGTGCAGCTCGAGCCAGACAGTAAGACTCCTTGAATGGGTGCTATTATAAGGACAAACTCAACCTTATCTACATATACAAGGTCTAGAGTAGAGAATATTTCCTGCATAAGATTGTATTCTGTTAGAAAATAAATAGTAATGGAGACTTGAAATAAGAAGGCTGCAAGTCTGAATATTGTAATCTAATAGCAAGGCTAGAGATAAATAAGAAAATCCTCTTTTGATTCAGTTATTTGGCTTCTCCACCCGTGTCAAGAGATGAACGAACAAGACCATGATCTAACAAAATCTGGCTCCTACAAAGGCAATGTTCCCTTGAAAGAGTCCATACCTTGCTTGATTGAATAGAAAGAAGTTTTAACAGTCATATGAGGGAGCCTTGATCCAGGTTCCGAGCAAGGAATATAATCCCTTCTTCGTCCTGTTGGTGCTTCATGCACATTCAACACACTATCATCTTCAGACACCAATGCTCCTTTCGATACCTAATGTAAACATCTCGAAATTAGAGTAGTGATGAAAACAAGTACTTCCAACAGGATGATTATAGTTAAAGATAGAAACAATCATCTGGCGTACATCCAAGATGACTTTTTTGGAGTTCTATTCAAAGTTGAGCCAGCATCAAGCATTTATAGGAGCCAAGAATTAGACAATAATAATTGAAACATCAACTTGAACAATTAGCATGAAATTGATATGATAAAAGTAGATACGCAACCTGAAACCAAGATCCTCAGCAGGGAACTGGAGCTGAAGGCTCTGTCCTTCATCAAATATCTGTCTCAATTTGGCTAGCCTTGCAGATTCTAGTGGATTATTTTCATTCAATACAAAATCTGAGAGTTGTGCACGACCTATGCTGAATATTCTATCTAATATTGTCCTTTGAAGTACAGATGGCAGAATGGAACCAACGGTGTCATTAAGAGCTCGATGTACTGCAGGCAAAAACACATAATGTCTTAATGAAATACTAACGTAATAATAATTAAGTTTCAGGTTTTCATTTACCGGCATTTGCTACTTTCACTGGTTACTTGCTACTTTCCACCAACACAGGTACTCTATTCATCAAGGCTTAGATAGACGGGAACACTCTGCTGGTACTTGAACCCTGGTCTCCGAAATTCATACCCACTTCATTAATCGTTATGTCAAACCCTTTGGTGGCCTTATGTCTTTAGAATTCCTTGTAAGTGTTTCCCAGGATCTCATGGCCAAGCATGTCAGAAATATTTTTTAGACAGGTACCAATTATAGAAAGAACATGGACACTTCGATTACACATTAAATTGTGTGAACCATTTCATCTAAAAGGTTTAATGGTTAGAGAGGGAACACTATTACAAACGTAATTGATTGTCATTTCAAATTACCATATTTCAATCAGGCTCTCTACATATAATTAGACACAATATCAACCGTGTTAAAATCACCAGGGCAATGCATAATTACTAACATCATAATGTAGATCCTGATTGCAGTTTAGATGTCCTCCAACCAACAAATGCTCTCTTAAGCTGATTATAGCTCCAATATTTTGAGCTACATGGAAATCTTTTATCTCCCTCCCACAGAAATAACTTTGCTATTTTTACCTTTACATCAACATATTAGGAAGCAGTCCTGTACGAATCAATGACAGAAAAACACCGTACCGCATTAATTTGTCTTCTCTCCCCTCCCCCAACTCTCCCAAGAGAAAAGGAATCGCAAAAACTTTATTCTTAATAATATCCAAGACATTACAAGATAATACCAATTTTTTAGAAAGGTAACAATTACAAGTTTTGAGTTGACATAACGAAAACATGATAAACGCGCAAACAGATTGCGTACCGAAACCACCAGCAGGAGGAAATCGATGAGCTGCATCACCAGCAAATATTATCCTGTTGTTACAAGATAGAAACTTCTCAGCTACTTCCAAATGCATCACCCAAGGCTTAATATCCATCACATTGATGTCTTTAAGCTCTAGGCCGACCAATTTGAACATCATCTCTTACACATCTGCAACCATTCATAAAGTACAAAGAATAACATTGTAAATAAACCATATTGGTCAAATATCATGCACTGCAGCCATAGCACACATATTGTGGTACACAAAATAAATGAATCACGATAACATAAACCCATTGATTCATTCTCTTCCACCAAAGGCAACTATAAGACTAATAGAGTACACAAAAAAATTCAATGAAAGAGTAGAAACAAACCTCAGAACTGAAGTCCTCAAACTTCTGTTGGGGTGGATAAAATGGTACCTGCAAAATTTTTACCAATGACATCAAAATGCTGTTAACTAATGTCAACAGATTTAGATTTATTTATACGAGCAGTTGGATATTATAGCTATGCCAATTTCTCACATTACAAAACAGGTTTATCTGCAGGACAAATTTCCCTTGCTTGAGATCATGGGCAATAAGAACACCAATAGCATCTTTATTAAAGATGAAAAACAGCATGCCGGGTCTTTCGTTAACGAGATACTGCCCTAACTCTTGGCTCAGGAAGTGGACACTAACAAGCTTTTGTAAGTCCTTTTCACCTCTCATGCTGATTCCTAAGGACTTTCTGACACTACTTCCTGTACCATCTGTACCAACAAGGAAATGGCACTGAATATCTCTCGTCACATACTTCCCTTTAGAAAGGAAAGAGGCTGTTACAGCGACACCATGCTCAGCACCATTGATTGCAATGCATTCATGCCCCATAAAGATCTCCCTCTCGCCAATAGAACCATGTCACGCTTTTCAGAGTTTACCATATGGAAACCAAGTTTGTCAAGGTGCTTAAGCAGTATTCTGGAGAGCTTGTACTGGGAGAAGTGTGCAACAGAAACAGGACTCGCAATCTAATCAAAATCTGACAACAAAAATGAAAAAGTTTGCAGAAAACAAAACAGTCATAAGTATATAAGATGTATCTTCAACGAAGCAACTCAATAAAACTGTGATGCAATAAATGTATCTAATAAGATGGATGTCATACTACTCTACCCATCTCATTTAAGGAAACATACTTTCCATTTGTATGTAGACTAGTCTGACGCGCTAATGGAATAATAACAGATTATACATCTGCCAGTTTTTTCATGGATTTGATCACCTAAATTTCAATCTAAATTACAATATTCTATCTTTAACAACAGAAATTACATATGAACTTACATCATTTATTCGGTGATATCTTCTTTGATTGGGATTGGGTACAATTATTCCATTTCATATGTTAAAAGGATCTGACATGAACAAAATGTAGTTTGACAATTTAAGAAACCATAAAGTACAAATTGTCCCATGTAACATTTTGTATTCAGCGGCATGATAAGAAAGTGAAAACTAAGTTGCAGTATCCATTTTAAGAAGTAGAAGAGCTACTACAACATTTTGTTAGGGATAAATTGCTTGAAAAGTTGGTTATAGTCTCTTCTTAATTTTGCATTAGTTCGGACTGTTTAACATAAAACTTGACAGAATATATAATTTACAATAACAATAACAATAACCATGACTAAGATACTGACTCATAGCAAACCCATTTGCAGAAACATCTAGAAAAAAGTTCACTTATAAATCACATAAATATATCCTACCTCGAGGTTGCATATGAAAAAACCAACCTCAACTTCTTTCTATGCAACAGAAGAAAAGGCAAAAAGGCATGTTTCCAAATGACAAAACCAACCTCCATAGACCGGTTGTTGATGAAGTGTGCTTGAGGATGTGTGGAAAAGGCCTTGTTATTCTCTAAGATTGCACATTTTACACCTAAAGGAGTTCAAGAAAAATATTCCAAAATTCAAACAAGAATACTGTTAGCAGCCATGGATGACCTTACCAAGCTCAGAGGCACAATCAGATATGGAGAATTCTAGAAGGAAGAAGAGAGAATAATCTGAAAATCAAAATTGTATTTCTGATAAAAAGGAATCATACATTACAGTGTACTATTTATAGTTACTCTGCTAACTAACTGATAACTTGCCCTCTTAACCATTTCTAACAACTTTGTAACAAACTTTACACAAAATATCTTTCTTGATTAAAGACTAAACAACCCTTCATTCCAGCTTGAAATGGTTTCCATCATTCAACACCCCTCCTCAAGCTGATGGACTAAACAGGTCTTTCACACCAAGTAAACTGAGTAAATACTCATGTTGTGCTCTTCCCAGACTTTTGGTCAGAATATCAGCCAGCTGCTCTTTGGTAGGCACATGATTTGTTCTGATCATTCCCTGCAAAATTCTTTCCCTTACAAAGTGGCAGTCTATATTTATGTGTTTAGTTCTCTCATGAAATATTGGATTTGCAGCAATTTGTATTGCTGCTTTGCTATCACACATTAGCTGGGTAGGCACTTGTACTTCAACATCTAGTTCCTTTAGTAGACCAGTCAGCCAGATGATCTCTGCAGTAGCTGAATCCATGCTTCTGAATTCAGCTTCTGCTGAGCTTCTGGAGACTGTCTTGTTTCTTTAACTTCCAGGATATTAGAGCTTCCCCAAACTTCACTAGGTAACCTGTGACTGACCTCCTTGTCTGTAGACATGCACCCCAGTCTGAGTCACAATAGGTGGTTAGATTGTTTGTGGATTCTGCTGGCATATACAGTCCAAGTCCAGGTGCTCCTTTAATGTACCTCACAACTCTCAAGGCTGCTTCCATGTGTGAGTTTTTTGGACTGTGCATAAATTGGCTTAGTACTTGAACTGTGAATGCTAGGTCTGGTCTTGTCATAGTTAGATATAATAATCTTCCTACTAATCTCTGATAGGGACCAGGATCCTTGAGTAATAAGTTTGTGTCTTCCCTCCTGATGCACTGATCATATTCTTCAGAAGTAAGCTTCACATTTAGTTCTAGAGGAGTTCCAGCTGGTTTAGATCCAATAAGTCCAGCTTCTTCAATCAGCTCCAGAGCATATTTCCTTTCTGACATAACTATCCCTTCCTTTGATCTAGCAACCTCTATGCCCAGAAAGAACTTTAATTCACCAAGATCTTTCATTTTGAACTTACTTTGTAATTCAGTCCTTGTCTGTTTGATCAGGTTGTGATTGCTTCCTGTGACTATGAGATCATCAACAAACACAAGCACTACTGTTATATCAACTCCATTTTTCTTAGTGAAGAGTGAGTAATCAAAGTGGCTCTGTTTGAATCCCAATGCTTCCAGTGCTTCAGTCAATTTTCTGTTCCACTGTCTTGGAGCCTGCTTGAGGCCATAAAGAGATTTCTGAAGTTTGCAAACTTTGGAAGAGCCCCCCTGTCTAGCAAACCCATCAAGAAGCTTCATATAGACTTCTTCTAGGAGATCACCATTTAAGAATGCATTATGGACATCCATCTGATAGATATACCACTGTTTGGAGGCAGCCAGCGCATTCACAGTCCGGACAGTGACCATCTTGGCCACAGGGGAAAATGTTTCTGTGTAATCTATGCCCTCTTTTTGGCTGAACCCCTTAGCAACCAGCCTGGCCTTAAATCTTTCTACTTCCCCAGAGGCTTTGTACTTGATCTTATAGATCCACTTGCATCCAATGGGAGACTTATGGGGAGGTAAATCCACAATAGTCCAGGTGTTGTTGTCCTCAAGAGCAGCAATCTCCAACTGCATAGCTTCAATCCATCTAGGGTCAAGAGAAGCCTCCCTAAATGACTGAGGTTCATGTTGACAAGTATAGGAGGATAAGGCTTGCATATGACCTGGACTCACAGTGGAATATGAAACATAGGAAGACAGAGGATATAGGCATGAAGAGGCCTTTGGGGCAGAAACATAGTCCTGCAGCCAACCTGGAGGTTTGTGAGGTTTTGTGGATTTCCTGATAATAGGGATCATTGGTGACTGTGCAGCAGGAACTAGAACAGGAGGTGTATGATCAACCACAGCCTGTGTAGGAGGACTGGATATGAGAGATCCTTGCTGAGAGTTGGTATCACTCAGGTGGCTTTCCGGAGAGAAGAGGTCTAGGACTGGGAATACAGGAGAAACTGCACCTTGCATGTGTTTGAAGGGAAAAACATCTTCCTTGAACACCACACTTCTGCTGACAAAGAAAGAGTGGGTGGCTATATCATATAGTTATACCCTTTTTGTGACTGAGAATCCTATGAAAACAGCAGGTATAGCTCTAGAGGCAAACTTGTCAAGTGCCCTAGGAGTGCTAGCATAGCCCAAACACCCAAATACCTTCAGATGATTCACATTAGGAGGATGCATATATATAACATTTCATAAGGAGTTTTGTACTCAATCACCCTGGATGGAAGTCTGTTCAGTAAGTACACAGCAGTACTGACACAGTCTCCCCAAAATTTCAAAGGCATTGCAGATTGAAATCTAATAGACCTTGCCATCTCAAGTATAGCCCTATGTCTTCTTTCAACAACTCCATTCTGCTGAGGAGTGTACACACAAGAGGTTTGATGTTGAATGCCAAACTCAGACAACATACTTTGAAAGGGATGGTTAATAAATTCAAAACCATTGTCAGTTCGAAGAGTTTTGATAGTAGAAGAGAACACATTTTGCACTTTATTGATAAAATCTTTCAGAACTGCAATAGTATCTGACTTGGAATTTATCAGAAACAGCCATGTAAATCTAGAGTAATCATCAACTAGAGTAACAAAGTATCTCTTAGCATCATAAGTAGGGACTCTATATGGTCCCCATACATCACAGTGTACCAATTGAAAAACATATTGGGAACTAGTAACACTACTTGGAAAAGAAAGTTTACTCTGTTTAGCTAAGGGACAAACAGTACAATGATGAGATTTAGTAGGTTTAGAAAGATGAGGGAGAGTGACAAGTTTGTTGAGCACTTCCAATGGAGCATGACCCAATCTCAGATGCCACAAATGGGAACAATCAGGGACTTGACTAGCAGTGTTTACAGCAGTTTGTGAGATGTTGGTGGGACAGGATCCTCCTTGTAACACATAGAGACCATGTTGTTCCCTACCAATCCCCTTCACCTGTCCAGTGGAGAGGTCCTGAAAGAGACAAAAGTCAGGAAAGAACACTGCTACACACAGAAGTTCCTTGGTTAGTTGAGATACTGAGAGAAGGTTACATCTAAAGTCAGGAAGATACAACACATTGATGATGTCCTGATCTTTAAATATACTTGATGTTCCTGTGTGAGTGATTGAAACTGCATCACCTGTGGGTAATTGTACTTGATTGCTGGCCTGCAGTGGTACTACTTGACTATTTTTCAAAATACTCTTATTGGAAGTCATGTGATTAGAAGCACAGTATCTATTATCCAATTTTGATTCATGTACCTAGACACTAAGGAGATCACAGTACCTGCTGTAGTCTTACTAGAGGATGATCCATCAGGGGTCCCTTGATCAAGCATGTGAACCACTTGTTGATATTGATCAGGAGTGAAGGTCTGGCTTGATTTTGAGAATCTCCTGTAATCTGATGCAGGCCACACTGCTGCATCTGAGGGACTACTCTTTGGTGCTGAGCTTGCAACTGGAATAGGTGAGTAGCCATGTGATGCTTAATGTTGTATAGGGGTCTGATGTCCTATCTGTTGAGGCCAGTAGCCAAAGGACCTTCCTCCTGTGCCTGTAGGTATCACATTAGCAAGATTTGCATAGGAGTTAGTGTTACCTGCATAGCTGGGATTGTACTGGGCTGGCACACCCTTCTTTTTACCCTTCCAGTCAGGTGGATACCCAACAATTCTGTAGCAGGTCTCCTTAGTATGGCCTTTGTAACCACAAACTTCACAAATGACCTGAGGTTTCTTCCCCTTGGAGCTCCCACTAACATCAGAATGATATGGTCTAGTGTTACTGAGCATTGCAGTACTACTACTTGTGTGTGCTCTGGTGTGACTCATCATAGCAACACTATCACTAGTATCATTGATATGGATTCCCTGGGTTAGACTTGCCAAAGTTCTTTGACTTTCCTGATCGACTAGCATTGAGTAGGCTCTAATGACACTAGGAGTTGGGCTCATCATCATAATCTGACTGCTAGATTGAGAATAAGACTCATTTAGCCCCATTAAGAATTGCAAAAGTGTCTGATATTCAAAGTGTTGAAGATAGCTTTGAGATTCAGGACAAGCAAAACCTGGACACGGCATGATAGCATCAAATTCATCCCAGAGGTCACGCAATTTCGAGAAATAATCAGCTACTGATACAGTTCCTTGAGTGAGAGTATGAATCTCCCTATGAAGGAACATGACTCTAGACCCATTCACTTTGTTGAACCTCTCCTTCAGGTCCTCCCAGACTTTACTGGCATTCAAAGCATAGACTACACTGCTTAGAAGCCCTGGTCTGACTGCATTCATGATCCATGATAACACTACGGTATTCACTTTCTCCCATTGATCATGAAACATTGGTGCAAACTGAGATTTAGGGAAACAACCATCAACAAATCCCAACTTACTCTTGCCTATAAGACCAATTCTCATAGATCTACTCCGTAAGGCATAGTTATCAGATCCTGTGAGTTGAATTGAGATGAGAGAACTACCTGGAGTATCTGTTGGTTGCAAGAACAAGGGATGATTGTGGTCTAGCATAGGAGCTGCGTGAATCACTGGCGGTGTATCTGCTGTACCAGTGTTGATTTGATCGTCAATTGCCATTTGTTCTTGGTTGTACCTTGAGAGAGCTTAGAGATCTACCTATATAGACTGCTTTTCTAGCACTTCAGATCGACTGTGAAGGCTCTGATACCATGTTAGCAGCCATGGATGACCTTACCAAGCTCAGTGGCACAATCAGATATGGAGAATTCTAGAAGGAAGAAGAGAGAATAATCTGAAAATCTAAATTGTATTTCTGATAAAAAGGAATCATACATTACAGTGTACTATTTATAGTTACTCTGCTAACTAACTGATAACTTGACCTCTTAACCGTTTCTAACAACTTTGTAACAAACTTTACACAAAATATCTTTCTTGACTAAAGACTAAACAACCCTTCATTCCAGCTTGAAATGGTTTCCATCATTCAACAAATACCAACAGAAATGACCGTACAAATTTCAAAAGAAACCCCAGAATCCAGAGCTTGACAATAAGCTGAGTGCATTTGGTATGCAGAAAATTATTTTCCTGAGTTAGGTTAGCTTGGGATTTTGAAACTGTTTTCTTCAAGGAAAATACTTTCCCGCCTCACTTATGACTTCAAATCACTTTCCTTCACAAACATCCCAACTCTTGCTCCATATCACTTATTTGTAGTTCATCTTACGCTTTTATATTCAATCAACCACCGGAAAATAAATATTTTTCAATTGGGGGAGGGGGACTTCAAGAAAATACCTAGTTTCGTTAGAAGTATGGAGAGAGCCATCCCAACTGGACCAGCACCGATAAACAACACTGGTAAGACAGAATCGTCACCTTTGACAGTGTAAGAGTCTGAAAATGTTCTTCAACCAATTTGCTTGAATGACTGTCTACTCATTCTCCAACTGATGTTGCAGAGGCCAAGCAAATTCCTCCTCCTTGCACTAATCCCCCAAATTCCCATTGAGAAAGGGGAAACTCTATTCTGATTTTTTACCCAACTGACTGATTGGATGTACCGAATAAATTATGCTGTCATGGGTTTATGTGACCAATGACACTCATGGCCTCTTAAACTCCAAATATGCCACATATGCGAACCTTCACAGGCATAGGGTGTAAAAACTTAAAAGAAGACCAGTGCAAAAATTTCCTTCGTTGTATTTCTGAATGCTTTATCTATACAATTGTCTATGTATTTATACAAGTAATGAAGAATCTTTCTTGTAACAAACTATACAGGTGTCTAACTCTAATTTGCTAGCCTACTAACAAACTAATGAAACAAAGGCTTTGTATTTACAGATTTGGGCTTTCTCTGGTATGTACATGAAAATAGGCCCAAAAGAAAAACAGACTGTATAAGCCCAAAAGAAACGTGAAGCCCAGAAAAACAGACAGCCTTCGAACATTTCCCTTTGTCTTCTTCCCTTTGTCTTCTTCATGCCTCAAATCAGCTAAGACATCTTCAAGACTCGATCATATCATTCCAACACCCCCCCTCAAGTTGGAGGGGTGGAAGAAACTCCCAACTTGTGTAAAAGAGAATGATGGACAGGTCCAGTAAGGGATTTGGTAAATAAGTCAGCCAACTGGGAGGCGGAAGGAACATAGGACAAGGAGATAAGACCGGCGAGGTACTGTTGACGGACGAAATGGCAGTCAATCTCGACATGCTTCGTCCGTTCATGAAAGACGGGATTTTTTGCAATATGGATCGCGGCAAGGCTGTCGGAATGAAGTGGCACCGGCAAGGAAATGGGAATAGAAAGATCTTCAAATAAACGAACCAACCAGGTAAGCTCAGCAACGACCCTTCGCATGGATCTATACTCAGCTTCCGCAGAACTTAGGGAAATGGAAGTCTGTTTCTTAGATTTCCAAGAAATGGGGGAAGACCCCAGTGAAATGTAGTATCCACTTACTGACTTTCGTGAATCTGGACAGGTACCCCAGTCAGAGTCACAAAAAGCGAGCAACTTGAAAGAAGAAGAGGCGGACATAAACAAACCGAGGCCTGGATCTTTAAGTAAGTAGCGAAGAACCCTTAAAGCAGCAAACAAATGGGGTTCACGAGGGTCCTGCATAAATTGACTGAGATGCTGGACTGTGAAGGAGAGATCAGGCCTCGTATGAGTGAGGTAATTCAATTTACCTAATAAATGTCGATACAAAGTAGGATCTTTGATAGGAGCACCTGTATTTGCCATCAATTTGACAGTAGGATCCAGAGGGGATGAAACAGGAGATAAGTGCAATGAATCAAACTCTTGGAGAAGATCCAGAGTGAACTTCCGTTGTGATATAATCAGACCCTGAGGTTCCCTAATAACCTCCATACCAAGAAAAAAATGTAGATTGCCAAGATCTTTGATTTTAAATTCTTGGTCTAAAAATAGTTTTAAAGAAAGTAACTCAGCTTCATTGTTGCCAGTCAATAAGATATCATCCACATACACAGCCACAATGGAAATAGAGGTACCAGATTTCTTAAAGAAAAGAGAATAGTCATTTAGGGAATGACGAAAACCTTTAAAATTAAGGGCTGAGGTTAGTTTAGCATACCATTGTCTGGATGCTTGCTTAAGTCCATAAATGGACTTCTTCAACAAACAAACATGATGCTGAGAGGGAGGAGTAAGACCAGCAGGGAACTTCATATAAACTTCTTCATTTAAATCCCCATGTAGAAAAGCATTATTCACATCCAATTGAAAAATACCCCATCCTTTTTTGAGAGCAATAGCCAAAATGCATCTAATAGTAGTCATTTTGACCACCGGAGAGAAAGTCTCATTGTAATCAACACCTTCCCTTTGAATATCACCCCTAATGACCAATCGTGCCTTTAATCTTTCAATACTCCCATTAGAATGATGTTTCACCTTATAAACCCATTTGGATGGGAGAGCTTTCTTGCCAGCAGGCAAAATAACAACATCCCAAGTGTTGTTTAACCTTAAAGCCTCTAATTCTTTATCCATTGCCTCCTGCCATCCAGGGTGATGTGCTGCATGAATATAGCTGATAGGTTCTTGTATACTAGAAATAGAGTTAAGCAAGACTTGATTGATAGTAGACAAACCACTAAAAGATAAGGACTCTGGTGTAACAGGACTAAGAAAACAAGCAGCAGAAACATTTGTAAGATGAAGACCACTACATATATAATCTTCTAAATAACTAGGAGCCTTGTGATGTCTAGATGACTTCCTAATTACAGTTTGTAGAACAGGGTCTGATACAGCAGAATAAGATGGGAGAGAACTATGAGTAGGATCAGTCATAGAAGTAGGATCAATAGATGTGTATTCAGTATTCTGGGAATGTGAAGAAACAGGAGTAGAAAGCATCTCATGATCACAAGGAGTGGGAATGTCACAAGAAGTTGAAGTGACAGGAGTGAAGTCAGAAGAGATAATAGGAAATTCTGAAGATAAGTCAGTGGACAAAGAGGTGGTAGAAGGAAATAAAGTAGGATCAGATTTTGAGGAGTAAGGGAAATATTCTTCATGAAATACAACATCCCTTGAAACTGAGATTTTCTTGGTATTTAAATTTAAAACTTTATATCCCTTTTTGCCATAAGGATAACCTATAAAAACACAAGGTACAGCTTTAGGGTCAAATTTGGTTCTGTGAGTAGGGAGAGTAGTAACAAAACATAAACAACCAAAACATTTGAGATGAGAGTAGGTAGGACTGGTTTTAAACAATATTTCATAAGGAGTTTTAGAATGCAGAACAGAGGAAGGGAATCTATTGATGAGGTAAGTGGCAGTCAACAAACATTCCCCCCAATAAGAAATAGGAAGATGTGATTGATACAAAAGGGCTCTAGATGTTTCTAGTAAATGTTTATGTTTCCTCTCTACTATGTCATTTTGTTGTGGAGTGTAGACACAAGTGGTTTGATGTATAATACCCTTGGAAAGAAAGAAATCTGTATGAAGTTTCCCATTTCCTAACTCAAAAGCATTATCAGTCCGGATGACTTTTACTTTGGAATTGAATTGTCTCTTAACCATGGAAAGAAAAGATTTAAGAATAGGAAAAGCATTAGACTTAGTACTTAAAAGCTGAGTCCAAGTGGCTCTACTAAAGTCATCAACAATTGTGAGAAAGTATCTAAAACCATCATGTGTAATAGAATTGTAAGGCCCCCAAGTATCCACATGAATTAAGTCAAAAACAGCTTTAGTAGTGATATTACTAGTGGAAAAAGGCAATTTAGATTGTCTTGCCATGGGACAGATAATGCAAGGAGAAGAAAATTTAGAACAAGGTATAGAAACTGGAAAAAATTTCTTCATATTACTCAAAGGCATATGGCCTAACCTGTAGTGCCATAGCTTTTCTTTTACATTAGAATCAAAAAAACTAGAACATGAAGTAAAAACATTTGCTGCTGAAACTGGGAAACTAGTACTAGAAGGACTCTTTCTGGACACAGCTGGTTGACTTGAGTTGAGGATGTATAGACCTTCTTGCTCTTTACCAATCACCAGGGGGATCTTCATTGAAGGGCCCTGCAACATGAGACAAATGTCAGGAGTGAATAGGAGGTATTTCTGAAACTGTTTACACAATTTATGAACAGATACAAGATTAAACCTGAAAGAAGGAATATAAAGGACATTCTGAAGGGTTAAATCAGATAAAAGACATACAGAACCTGAATGAGAAACTTTAACCTTTTGAGAATTAGGAAGAGTTACCATAATAGGTTTAGATAAAGAGTTGAAACTTGAGAAAAAACTTCTATCAAAAGTCATATGCTCAGATGCACCACTATCTAGTATCCAAGAATTACTATCAACTTTAAACATACAAGCATGAGAGTTGAAGAATTTAGTCATACCACTACAAGTCATATTTGCAGATGCATCAGTAGTTCCTGTATTCTTATGATTGATTTTCTGTAGAAGTTGTGCTACATTATCCTGAGATAAAGACATGACATCTGTAGTGTGTTCAACTCCATGTTGACTTCCTTCACCTGTGTTGCAGACATTGTTAACCATAGCTCCCTTTTGGTACCTTTTAGTCTTAGTAAACATAAAATCTGCAGGAAAACCATGTATCTTGTAGCACAAATCAATAGTATGTCCTGTTTTCTTGCAGTAATTACACACCAGATTACTTTTCTTGGTAGGAATTCCTGTTTGAGCCTTATAGTTATTGAATTTCCTTTCTCCTTCATTACCAACAAGGAAAGATGCAGAATCTACTGGGTAATTAGGGGTAGTATGCATTTCTTTTTGTTTTTCATCTTGAATCACTAGTGAATAAGCTTGACCAATAGTAGGAAGAGGGGAGGACAACAGAATGTTGCTCCTAACCCCTATAAAAGTATCATTCATTCCCATAAGGAACTGAAGCAGCCTCTCATCATGATGAGCTTTGACACCTTTTTCTTTGGCACCACACACACACTCACAGTTGCAAGCAGAAAAGGTGTTTAGAGCATCTAACTCATCCCATAGACTCTTCATTTTTGTGAAGTAAGTGGAAATACTAGAGTTTCCTTGAGTAACATCACTTAAATCTTTCTGAAGTTGAAACAATTTAGCACCATTAGTCTGACCAAATCTATCTTCCAGGTCAGACCACAGAACTTTGGCACTTTTGGAATACAAAACAGATTCAGCAATCTCCTTGGAGAGGGAGTTGAGCAACCAAGACAAGACCATATCATTACATCTTGTCCAGGCCCTTGAAGAAACACATCATCAGTAGGAACACCTAGGGATCCATCAATGAACCCTAGTTTGTTCTTTGCAGAGAGTGCTATAATGACAGACCTTCTCCAGCCACCATAGCCCCTTCCATCAAAGACAGAGGAAATAAGGTTCATGCCTGGAGAGTCTGATGGGTGAATATAGAAAGCATGTGAAGAATCCACTGCATTGATTGCAGAGATGCCATCACTCATTTCATTGATGATTGCAGAAACAGGAAGAGATTCAGTAACATCAACCATATCAGAAAATTAAAAAAGGATGAAGGGAAACAAGACTGATAAATCAACACTGCTCTGATACCATGTAAAAACTTAAAAAAAGACCAATGTAAAAATTTCCTTCGTTGTATTTCTGAATCGGTTATCTATACAATTGTCTATGTATTTATACAAGTAATGAAGAATCTTTCTTATAACAAACTATACAGGTTTCTAACTCTAATTTGCTAGCCTACTAACAAACTAATGAAACAAAGGCTTTGTATTTACAGATTTGGGCTTTCTTTGGTATGTACATGAAAACAGGCCCAAAAGAAAACAGACTGCATAAGCCCAAAAAAAAACGTGAAGCCGAGAGAAACAGACAGCCTTCGAACATTTTCCTTTGTCTTCTTCCCTTTGTCTTCTTCATGCCTTAAATCAGCTAAGACATCTTCAAGACTCGATCATATCATTCCAACATATCCTTCCAAGCATAATATTTATGTGTATGTCTTGAAGTTCCTCTATTCTTAGTCCCTTGACAGCGTAGTGTTTAAATTCTATTTCCTATCCATGAATTAAATTCCTCCATGCTTAGTCTCTTAATAAAATTAGCTTTAGAACTAATATTTCATCTTCATGTATTAAGTCCTCACCATACCAAGTTGGATGTAGCACTAATTGGATCATAAGTTACGTTTCCTCATTTCCTTTACTGTTGAGTTGTAGTATAGACACCACAAATATTTGTTTGTCAACATAAAACAATTTGGATTTTTATTTTTTCTAAGAAAATCAGGGATGAATTGGTTTAACAGTGACTTTGGGTTTAAAATCCCTAACCACTTTAGTCGAAAAATTTTATTATGTATGAGGCATATATATGACGTGGCAGATAAAACTTGTATGAGGCTCCACTTATACTTTGCCAAATGAATAATTGGGTCCATTTCAGAAATTTGCCCAGACCATCCTTTCTCTCTCTTCCCTTATAAAGTTTTTTCCCTCTCTCTTACTTTTACTTTTTTTTTCTTTGGTTTCTTTTCCAACCATTGTTCTAAAATTTGCACTTCTATTCTTTAATAATTTTTCATCCTTCTTCTAATAGTGTGATATTATTTTTCCATTTTGATATTGATTATTTAAAATGCTGAAAATAGTTATATAAAATTATTTATTAATTTACCAATTAAGATATAATTAATTACAATTTTTTAATCTTATTATAATAATTAATTCTTTTTAGAAGTGTAAATAAAATTTATAAAGTTAAAAACAATAAAGGTGCAAATTAGTATGATTTCTTAAGAATTTTGTAAAAAAGAAATATAGAATATAAATATGAAGAAAAAAAAGGTATAAAATTAAATTTGTTCTTTTATTCTTCTCTCAACAATTTCATATTTCCAAAAGCACTTAAATCCATTAAATACTCTTAAGAATGTAACGGAAAGAGCATCAATGATCTTGACAAACAATAACATAAGTTTTGATACTATTTTCCTGAAATTCAAAAATAAAAAGCATCCATAAACACCTACATAAATATATATTCTTTCCGTCAATTTATATGATATTTTTTATTCTTAAATATTCATAAATATTTTGTTT
>JAJOOS010004268.1:0-29955 GCA_029582725.1 Solanum chiquidenum | reverse complement strand
TAAAAATTAATTAAATATTAGAAAATATGAATTTAATAAAATTAAATAATTATTTGATAAAGTATAAAATATTTATGTTCGCTAGTGATGATAGAGATAATTTATAACTATGGTGATGATAACAGTTGGTGTCAGATGCTAGTAATTGTAATGGTGATGGTAAAGAATACGAGCACCAAAATCATTAAAGGTTAAAGAATTACTATGATATGAACACTAGATGATTAAGACTGTTTGTTTTTCAACATATGAATGTGTATAATTTATTTTTTTGTAAACATAATAAATGTATATATTTATCAGGTAAAAATTAATTAAATATTAGAAAATATGAATTTAATAAAATTAAATAATTATTTGATAAAGTATAAAATATTTATGTTCGCTAGTGATGATAGAGATAATTTATAACTATGGTGATGATAACAGTTGGTGTCAGATGCTAGTAATTGTAATGGTGATGGTAAAGAATACGAGCACCAAAATCATTAAAGGTTAAAGAATTACTATGATATGAACACTAGATGATTAAGACTGTTTGTTTTTCAACATATGAATGTGTATAATTTATTTTTTTGTAAACATAATAAATGTATATATTTATCAGGTAAAAATTAATTAAATATTAGAAAATATGAATTTAATAAAATTAAATAATTATTTGATAAAGTATAAAATATTTATGTTCGCTAGTGATGATAGAGATAATTTATAACTATGGTGATGATAACAGTTGGTGTCAGATGCTAGTAATTGTAATGGTGATGGTAAAGAATACGAGCACCAAAATCATTAAAGGTTAAAGAATTACTATGATATGTCATAATGTTATCGTGTATTCTTTACTAGACTCTACATATTTATTCATGATCTATGTTCTTTATTGATTCTTAGTGATTATACTAATTCACTTTAAAAATGCCTCATCATAGGAATACGTGGAAAACATCAACCATATGAAGTTCAAGGAAGGTTTATAGGATTGAGGCTGTGATATTTTCTAGAACAGAACAAAGTGGTAAAAAAGATGTGAAAGAAAGCAATTTTAAAGGTTTGTGGAAGAAGACGTTAGTTTTTATTTAAAGCATTTAATGCTAAACTAAATAATGAAACTATAATTGTTGATTAAGGTCTGAATACTATTAAGACATATTTATGGATCTGACCGAATCAGAGCCATTAAGACTCAATTTGCAGCAAGATCTTAATAAAAACAAACGTACTTAATGGATTAAGATAGGAACAATTCATATTCAGACCTCCATTAAGTGCAAACAAATGAGGTCTTAGCTTTTATTATATTAACTTTGTATGATGCAATGACGAAGCTAAAAAAATTGTGAAGGGTGTTCAAAATTTAGTATATATCTCGAAAAAGTTATCACTAACACAAAAGGAAATGGTTTACATTATCACTTTTTGATTAAAGGTAGAAAAAATGGTGGCTACACATTATAACCACAAGACCTGTGAGATGCTCCCAAATGTAATATTCAGAAAGAAAGGAATCAGACACATTGATGCACTAAATTAAAGGGTTTCAAGTCTCAACAAACTAAAAATTAAAATCATGCTACAAATAAATGGTCATAAATCTTTTAAACTAACTGAAATTAAGAGTTTTTTCTATTTGCTTACTTGGCCCAACAATCAGGTGGAGACAACTCAAATGGATAGCTTGTAACGTGGTTTTAGGACTCTCACAAACACTCTAAGCAGTATTCTCGGGATTGGGAGAGAATTGGCATTAACCTCTAGAATATGTACCAAATGGTGCTTTTTAGAACCCATTTTCAAGGCAAATTAGCACCAAGTGTCGCACTGATCTGGAAATTTCCTGTATAAACTGTTTGTGGATAGTGAGAGACAGAAAATACTTGATCGTCATTTTTAAACAGTGAAGCCATGGTATTTGGAGGTGCAGAAGGAATTATTTCATCCATGTTTTATCTGTTAAAGTCTGGATTTAAAAGCTAGTTGGCTGGAGTCCCAATTAAACCTGATATTGGACACTCTTGGAATACTTACCCCCAAATTTGCCTAAGAAACAAGTATATTTTCTATGGTCCTTTGCAGATTATAGAAGTTACATTATGTAAAGCAAATAAATTAATGACACAATATTTCATCGCGGAAATCCGCGGCTCATAAAGGTTAAAAAGCTACGACCTACACCTCAGTAGGATTTAACTCCACTTCATTAAACTTTGAGCCTCAACAAAAGATTACAAACCTATGTAACTTAAGGAATTATAAACTCTAATTCCTAGATGCCAACAACAAACTAGATCGTCGACCCCACTTCAAGTTATATATTCGGATTACCACTCTTTCAATTATAGGAACTAACTCTAATTCCTAAACTCCAACACAAGCCCCCAAGGTTTATGTTCCCAAGTCTTTAAGTTGCCCCAATTTGAAGACACTATTCTAACTCTAGTTTATACTTCACTGGATCTAGAAAGCATTAAAAATATAACTCGATAAAAGCACAATACATGCAAACTTGACTTAAGAACTACAAAGCATAAGCCTATGAATATTGATCAGGTTCTTCAGTCTTGTTTCCTTGCATTGGCTGCACTTTGTAATAACAAATCACTCAGATATAAACTCCCTCTATTTGATTGTATTCTGCTTGTAACTCTTTATTTAACTGCACATGTTTCTTTGGATAAAATCTTGCCCTATTTATAGATCAAGGGTATTTCCTTCTTCAATTGGATCTTGGTTACTTTTGTAGTGGGTCCTACTTCTTGTAGGATTAGGCATCCTATTTTAACTAGGTTATTCATTATGTGCTTCCTCTTCCTTGTAGGACTCCTTTATAAAAGAAAACTTTATGTACTTGTGTCTTGTCGAAAAATCAATCCCTCCACTATTTTATAACTTCTAATTCGTATGGTTAACGTTATCCTTAACCCAATTAAATACAGTATGAAAGGAACATATCGACGCAACCTGCTCTTTTCATCTGTTCCCTTATTTTTCAATCATCAAAATCTTTCTCGATCTAACAGACACTCAATAGGTGACGGTCTGGTAACTTCAAAAGAGACATATTTGACATGCTTTGTAAGACATGGTTTGTTCAATCTTATATTTGACACAAACCCAACGTCAAGCTTAAAGTTATCAAGTGACTCGGAAATGGGTCCAACTCGGTTGTAGCAGATAAGTATCGGCTCTATTAGCACATATTGTATCACATGAAAATAGCATCAAAGAGTCGTATCAGCTGAAAATTGTGTGAAAGGGTTGTATCAACGTTGATAGCTATATTATTTTAAACTCTTAAACTCCATACGATTATCTCAAGAACTCATCAAACCCATCCTAATTCAAGAACGAACACAATATTTCAAGAACTCAATTCCTTCAATTTTGAGAACGAAATTGCTTAAATAAATATAATTGGCATGTGGGTGAACGAACCCAACACTATGAGAACTCACATACCTCTTAGGGATCAAACCCTTGGCGAAATCCGCAACAAAACTCAAGAATCTTGACGAACGCCTTTAACTTTTCTCTTTTTCTCCTCTTCTCGAACTCCTCTCACAACCCTAAGCGTATTTTGATTTATGAAAACTAACCCAAATCAGATTTGAACCCAAAATATTACTAAAAAATGAATTAATCGGATTGGGTTAGGAAAAGACCAAAATACCCCTCATTTTCGGGTAACTTTCCTTAACTAGACAACCCGACTTCAAACATGCATATCTCTCTCATACAAGCTCGAAAATTAGCAAAATTGGTGGCGTTGGAAAGAGGATTCCAATAAATTTCATTTGATCTCTTATGGACCACCTAACTCATCCTGTACCGAAAGTTATGGTCGTTTGAAGTAGACCAAAACTTATAACTCAAGCATAACTTGTAAAATTCCAGATTTGGCTATTTCCAATTTAACGTTGTCTAAATTTAGCTTTTTCTAAGGCGGGATGTTACATTATATATATTATTTCAAATAAGTTAGATTTTGTCAACTACCTTAAGTGGTAACATGCTTGACATAGTCAATTTGTACGACGGAACGAGGTTAGACAAGTTGACTAAACACTATGCAGATGTTGTTTTCAGGTTCAATTTATTTTCTTCTTGCCTGAAAGTAAAAAGGATTTTTCCTCACATATAGAATTTATGGGGAACTGGAGTTTAAAAGATCGTGCTTGGGTTTCGATGGCATCAAGAACATGTTTGTTCCATCACAAAGTTTTACAATCCCAACATGATTTTTCAAACTTAGGCTGTTAGAAACTATGCATACAAGGCAAAATGGTTTTCACAATCAGGCAAGAAGAAAATGTGAACCCTATTGCAACATTTGCATAGTGTTAAGTTAACTCATTTAACCCTATTCCGACATAACTATGGACTACGTCAGGATTGTAGAAAGAAGCATGTCATCACTTAAGTTTAACCGACACATTCTATATAAAAAGAAAAAATGTGTTGTTTCCATGAAAAAATAGCTAACATATTTATTTATATAGTTATGGTAGTATTTTTAAGCATATTATACCTATTAAAAGTAATAAGACACAAGAAACTAATTGAAGAAATATATATACTAGTTCCAATTTGTTGAATAATGACTCATAATTCTTATTTAACAAGAAAGCTAATTACTAGTTGCCACACCTCTTTTTCCATCATCGAAGACGAAGAAGAAATGGTTTTTCAATTTAAGTGATGGTATTAAATAGAGATTTTTTATTTAAAGAGTTGTCACTTGGAATTGAGTTAAAATGTTTCAAGTCACCTCTTTAAATCTCTAATAAAAAACGAATGATTCCTTTTATCGGTCTGCAAAAACAAAAGACCGATTAAAGAATTTTGTTGACCTAGGAAAGGTATAAGGCATCCCTAAATCATGTGGCGCTAAAATAGTTGTTTTTCAAATTATTTCTACATAGATCATTTGCCTATGTTTCACTGAAATTGTTAAATTTTATTAGTCTTGACTCTTAACTCTTGACTAAGAAACAAAGTTGCGACCTCAACTTTGACATACACTTATCAAGATGAGTAAATTGATCTCTCTTTGTATATCACACCTAAATATAGAGTTTACATGTTCGTTGAATCAAAAAATTATATTTTGAAGAGGTTTTGGGTCAAGACATATAAATGCGACCATCCCATTTTATTGATTGTGTTTATATAAGGTACAAAGTTGCGAATTTAGTTAAGACAATATATTATAAATGATATCGTTAGTGCTTATAATTTGGATAGATTAATTTAATAAACTAGGACAGTTGATTTTATCACTCTTTCTTTCTTTGTTCTCATTAGTGATTAAATTAAAGTTGAGGCTATAAACATTAATTTTAGGCCTAAAAAATTTCTAACTTAAGAAACTAATGTCTCAAATTTACTGTTATTTCAAGTTTACCAACAACAAATTGGAAAGAAATAACCAATTTAATTGGAAGATGATTCAATATTATTCAAAATGAAAAACTAAATACACAACAGAGACATTAATTAATTAAAGAGCATTCAAATTCTTGAATTATTTGGCAAGCAAAACAAAACAAAACAAAGTCGACAAATAAAACCTAATTATGATTAACTACTGCAGGCATTTAATTAAAAAAAACATTTTTTTAATATTAGGAACCCTTTTCCCACTCAAATCTGACCACATATGAAAAGAAAGTCTTTCTTAAACAAACAACAAAACGAAGTATGTAATAAAATCAACTCATTCAAAGAGAAAAAAAAGACATCATTCGAATATATAAATGAGAGGGAGAGTTAAAGATTAGACCTTCTAATGTCGAGGAAGACAGAGATACAAATAAATGGTGAGCATATAGGTTTTGAGAAAGGATATCTATGTTACTACAATTGCTTCTGCCACTGCTTATTAAGAGTCCCCTCAAAGTGGGTCGTTTTATTTCCTTTTATAGACTAGGTTTAGGGTATAGACATTTAGGGCTTGATATAACATATACTAGATTACTAGTACTAGTACATTGAAGACATAAAGGCTCAAAGCCTTAAAAGGCTAAAGCCATTACCCTTGAAAAGTTAACTCCCTAATATCTAATTTACCGTTTTTATATTCTTGTACTACAAATTTTTTGTCCTCCTTACTCTTACAGTCTTAATAGGAATTCTTTTCTTACACAACCTCTAGAAGAAGAAAAAAGTTTGAAAGGATCTCATTTGATCCATATATGCTTATAATACCGTTGAACCTCCTATGCCTCAACATCCAACAAAATCTCGCCACAAAGAATTTACTTGAAATGTTATCCATCCACCAAGGCTTGTCCCAACAATTTTGATCAACAAAATCATTAACGTTGTTTTGAATGTGTTGATAGACTTTTTATAGGAACATTTCCAGTAAAAGTTTATTATTTCACTGCCTATTCTGTCTAATTTGTCAGATATTCTCTATTTTCAATTGAAATAGCTCTAGAAATAGGAAGATAATAATATAATGATCTCAATTGTGTCCAATTATTAAATCTGGCATTAGCATGACCACTCTTAATTTCCCACCAAATTTCCTTGTCTATGTTCCCTCTAGATTAAACACAACCTTCCAAGTTTGTGACCCCCTGCACCATTCAACTGCTTCAGGTCTATGACTCTTGAAGTATTTATTCCACATAAAATTGGAACACATAGTTTTTCTTGTTGTAAAGTGTAACACCTCGGAAATCAAATTTAGAACTTTCAGTAGAAAACCAGTAAAACTAGGTGAACCACGAAAGGATTCAAGGACCTTGAAAGGAACCACGGTCCGTCTACATGTTCGTGGACTCACACCAACCCAGAAGTGGTGGACCACAGGACCCTTCACAGTCCGTGGACCACCACACGGGCCATGTTGGCTCCTGTGAAGCCAAGCCAATAGGCGCCTAGCCCAAGTGAAGGACCACGGTGACCTTCACAGTCCGTGATCCTTCACATGGTCAGTGAAGTGGACCGTAGAGGGAAGTCCTAGAAACCAGCAGCTACTAGACCAAGGATCACAACCAGCTTGACGGTTCGTGGTCCCTTTGACGGTCCGTCAGAGGGGCCGTGGTCAGCTGTGTCAAATATTAAGTCAAGGGTCCTTTGGTTTTTTCTCCTATGCATTGGACCCCTAAACTATGTCGTTTAACCCCTAAACTACATAGTTTTGGTCAGTTTAAGCCTAGTAACTTAATTAGAACCTACCCAAATTGAACATTCACCAAAAATCATTCAAACTTAGAGAAAAAAAGGAAGAAAGAGGTGCCAGTCCTCCCAAGAATAACCAGAATGTTTCTTCCAAGTTTCACCCAAAATCAAAAGATTTCTCCGTGAATTTTGTCACCGGGTATGTGGGATTTCACTAGTGGGTTCCTTTCACCCATTAGGTCCCGAGAATTCAGTCAGATTCTTGATTCTCTACATCATGCTTAGACCTAGGGTTTCTAGAATTTCAGATTTATGTTGTGAATCAAATGCTAAACTAATCCAAATCAAATTATCATGTTTTCGTAGAATTGTTTCTTATTTCTTGCATGAAATTCAGAACCCTAGTTGTATAAATTCGTTTTGTTCATGAATTACACTTGCTAGGTCAGTTTATTCAGTTATACATGCTCCAGTTAAGAATATTTCATTATCCGTCTATTAATGTTGCATTTTTAGTTAACATGTCAGAATCTCGAGCTATGTATTTAATTACAGTTTTGTTGTATTGTATACATTCTATTGGGAGTAGGTTTAATACCAAGTTGGAATAGGGTCAGTCACCCTCATAGTCCCAGAACTACGTTCGTCGTAGGTAGGTCCCCTCTGTGGGCATCATACTTAGTGATCACGCCAGTCATGCCTCTATACCCTTGGCAAGGTATATTGGGTCCTCTCGATGGGGCGTATACATAGGAATCCACAGTTAGCTCATGTGGTTTTATGTCGGTTATTAGTAGTTCCCACAGACAGATTCCAATGTATTGACCAGGTTATCAGTTACAGTTCAGTTTTCAACTTCAGTGTGTTATAAACTTGGTCATTACATTCAGTTAGTTCACGTCCAGTATGTTTAGTATATTTATCATGTTGAGATTATATCATTTCTTTATCGCTTTGTTCAGTTATAAGTTTATTCAACTTTATTCTATCCTGCATGCTCAGTACCTTTCAAGTACTGACGCATACTCTGCGCTACTTTTTCTCGTGATGTAGGTTCAGGTTCTCAGCATCCAGATCATGCATAGATTAGTTTCCGATCCCCAGTTCAGCAACATCAGTGGTGAGTCCTCATTCTTCGAGGAAGATTGACATGTTTTCTTTTACTTTCAGTCTTCAGTTCTAGTTTTTGCTAGAAGTTAGCTGGGGGCATGTCCCAGCAACTCTAGTCAGTTAGAGGCTTTCTTTCAGGCATAGTTATATTTATTTTTATCTTGAGTCTGATCTTTCAGTTGTCATTAAACTCAATCTTATCTATTCAGATATAGAATGGGTATTCCCCATCTTTTCCTTTATGTCATGATTTAAGCTTCCGCACAAAATTATCTTATTTATGCTATCATAGTATGCATAGGCAATGTCAGCAGGGTTAGCTTGGGGTCACTTGTGATCCTAGGTCCCGTATCCGCGTCTTGGAGGTAGCCTCTGGGCGTGACATAAAGTTTCACTCAAGCTTAGCAAATAATACTTTGAAAACATCAAAGAGAAATCTCAAGCCTAATCCCTCTTCATCTTTAGACAAACAAAAATCATACCATGAAACACAATATTTATTCCTCTCATCTTCTTTAAAGTTCCACAAAAACTTTGCAAATGATCTATGCAAATCATAAATTTCACACTTAAAAGGTGTGATGAAAGAAATAAGATAAATAGGTAAACTTTACAGAACATTGTTAATGAGCGCATATTTCTCATTAAAGAATAATTATTTCTCTTTCCAAATATGCAATTTACTCTGTACCTTTTGTATAAGTTTAAAAATATGTCTTTCTTTTCCTAGCATGTTTAATGGGATAACCAAAATAAATTAAACATGGAAAATACATTTATTACAGCATGTATAATCTTATATATATATCTTGAATGATATTCCTAATAGTTTTATGAAAAACATAAAAGGAGCTTTTGTCTTTATTTACCTTTTGTACATATTGTCTCTCATAATCACCAGTGATTTTCATAATCAATTGAACACTAGTTTTGTCAGCAGAGGCAAAAATAATAGTATCATATTAATGTTCTCACTCAATTTAGGTAACCTAGAGATCTTAAATGGTCTGTTTCAAAAACAACATTTAAAGCCATTACAAAATTTCTCAGTAGATAAAATGAATAAAGTTGGAGAAAAGGAATCTACTTGTTTTACCCCTCTAGTATAGTGAAAATAATAATCATAAGCACGACTATTAATCAATACATAGTACCAATTATTAACTAATAATTTCCACAACTTATTTATTATCATAGAATTGAAGCCAATTTTTCGAGCACCTATATAAAAATTCCCCACTACTCGGTCATAAGTTTTTGTCATATTCAACTTGAAAACAATATTAATTAGCTTACCTCCTTTTTATATTTGAAATGATTTTCTAGGCCGATAAAATATATTATGATATATTTCTCCTTCTTCCAAATCCTGACTGATTCTGAGGGATTAGTTTGGATAGTAAAGCTTCTACTCTATCATATATCAATCTTTATTAAAAAAAACGTAGGCTAATAGGCCTTATAAAAAGTTTGAATGAACTTCTTTTTTTAGTATAAATATCAATTTTGTGTGAGTAATGGACTTAGGTATGATATATCCATTAAAGAAGACAATCACCACTATACAGACATTGTCACCAATAATCTCCTAACATAATTGATAAAATGGTCATTTAAACCATTTGTCACATTGAAACTATTTTTATTGAGCTTAAAAAACACCATTTTGACTTCATCAGCAGAACATAAAAGATACTTGTCACGACCCGAGCCTACACCTTGGACGTGGCCGGCACTCGAGAACCATTGCTTGTCCCTAAGCGAACCCTCATCCAGGCTCACTACAAGCAGAAGACTAACTCAAGCATACAAATCTTAAAAAAATAAAATCATTGAAACTCAAATAATTAACTCTGAATATAATCATATATTCAACTAGCCAAAACTAGGCAACTCAAGTCTTTAAAACATTTAACAAGATAAATGAAGCAGACTTCTCAAACTCTACTTTCTATATATGAAGCCTCTAAATGACGATGATGGAAGTCGGGACAAAACCCATGACATCCTGACAAAACTGAAAAGTAAATGAAATCCTCCAGATGCAAGGAGGCTCACCATAGCTAACTCAAACTCCATGTGGTATCCATGAAGCTCCTGTTGATGACCCTTAATACCTGTGACCCTAAATACATGTATCTGTATCATGAAATGATGCAGGCCAAATGGCTCAGTACATGGAATGTACGAGCATGTAAGGGGAATTCTAGAAAATAAACATAAGATTGAACTGGTGGGAAAGAAACATATTTACCTATTCTCAACTAACTCAACTCAAAGAAACATAGTTCAACACAATGATAAGATATTCAACTCAGTGAAATAAGGCTCAACTCAATGATAAGATATTCAACTGTGGGTACTCAACTCTGGATACTAAACTCTAGATACTCAACTCAATATAAAGCAACAATGCATATGCAATTTATGGAAAAATTTTAAAAACAGTAGAAAGCAACTCAGTTTGTATGCAAGGATACCAGATAAACTTTTCTTGTATATGAAAATACAAAGTAAACTATGTGTATATAAGAATACAAAATATCTCTGTGGGAATTTATCTAACCGAAAACCATCACTATGAGCTATGTGATGATACAACGTCTCGCACACGCTGCCAGAACTTTTCTATAACTTGCCGGGATATAGAATGTCTCAACTAAGTGTATCCACTAGTCTATGCTAAAAAGCATTAAGGAATCATCTAAAAGTATGACCCTTTGTACCCACGTTGGTTACATGGTTTATGGAAACTTGATTAATTCAAACTCGTCCCCAAATCGGTGCTCAATACTACTCCTAAAAATATACTCAACTCATATGATTAAAAATAAAACTCTTTCTATGGTTTGAGATTATTACTCAAAAACTAACTTAAAATCTCTCTTGGAAATAAGTGTTTCCTCTCTTGTTTAAATGTGAAAACATTTTACTCTTGGGAATACTTAGTTTCTATATAATCATTTTATGGAAATGAACTCGGCTCTACTCTTACTCTTACTCAACTCAATGCTCAAGTTTTAAAATAAGTTTTAATTTTTTTTTGTAAAAAACTTCTTGGAATAAAGTTCATGCCAAATTATGGACGTGAACGACTCAATCCAAGGTTTTCAATAACCGTAACTAGAACTCAATACTTGAGACTCAACAACTTAGAACTCAAGAACTTCAATAATAATACTCATTTCAAGGATGCTCGACTCCGAGGGTTCATGCGAAAATATGGGCATGAACTACTCAACTCAAGGACTCAAAAATACTTCTCATCTCACGACTACTGACTTATAGGGTTCATGCGGAATTATGGGCATGAACTACTCAACTCAAGGACTTCATGGGTAACATGTAATATTCCCATGAGTAGGAATAAAATCTCTAAAGGGCTAGTAACTCGATACTCAAGACTTAGAACTTGAAGATACTACTCCTCTCAATGATACTTAATTTATGGTGTCCATGCGGAATTTATGTGCAAGAACGACTCGAAACGAAGGTCTATATAACAACATGGAACTCATGTATACGACTTTTCTCATTCTCTTACTTACTTCCTCAAAACTTAGTTCAAATCAATAGCTGATCTCGAAGGATTCACAATTTAACTCAAAGACTTTCTTGAACACTACTCTTAACTATCTCTTGAATTTGAATTATGAATTCAAGATTTAGGATTTATGATATGAAAGATCTTGGTGATAGTGTATACTCATGAATACATTATCCTCACTCTCATGCTCACTTACTTGAGTCTTGAAACAACTTATTTGAAGTTGTAGAAGACTCCTGAAAAGACTCAAAGGGACTTTCTCAAAATGTTCAGAAGAACTCTCCAGACTTGACTCTTAACTCTACCTTGAATTTGAATTATGAATTCAAGGTTTTGATTCAAGTTATGAATGTTTTCTAGGTGTTTAGAAGTAGTTTAGAGTGTTTACAATCAAAAGGGAGTAAAGGTACCCTTCGAAAGAACTCAAATAGATGAAACAATGAAGAACGGGTGGGGTAGGTGACCCTAGGTTTGTGAGTGGCGCGGAGCGCCAGCCCTCTACCTACAGAGGTGTGGTTGGGCTGCACTGGCTGGCGTAGGGCGCCAGGCCCCAACCCAGAAAACCTCGACGACTTTCTTTGCTCATTTTCTCACCCTAGTTCGCCTAGATTCGAACGGTTTCTTCCACAATCACTTGGATTCGGTTACTCAACATATATACACTCTAATATAATCAATAAAAACCCCAAAACACTCACTTTCATCTCAAGATATCATCAAAACCGCAACACAACAAGATTTAGAATGAAACTACAAGAACACTTATCAAGAACTTAAATCTTTCAATCTTTATGAACGAATTCGAATATGAAAATCATGTTTGCCAGGTGAATGACTGAACCCAACAGTATGGAAACTTACTTAACTCTTAGGGATCAAATAGATGGCTAAAATCCGCAACAAAACTCAAGAACCTCGACGAACGCCTTGATCATTTTGTTGAGTTTTCTTTTAGTTACTGCAGTCATTTTTTAAAATAATAAGCTACCTAGTTTTAGGATGAATTTGAATTTTAAATATTTGTTAGGTTGTTTTAATTGTTGAGATTATTTAGTCTTTTTAAATTTTTGTTGTGCAGATTTTCTGTAGATTATGTTATCAAGCTGGCTATTTAAAGGCCTATTATGATTAATAAAATATTGAGAGACATTTTCAATCTTTTTGTGCTGCTCCATTTTGAAAATACACCAACAGTGGTATCAGAGCTTCATTGATCTTAAGGGATCTGTGAAATCTTTCAAAGAACTACCATACATTTTTTAACCCGTAAGGGCTACCTTTTAACCCATCAGGGCTACCCATTTTAACCCATCAATGCTACCTTTTCAACCCGTGCTTTTTTCAACGCACAGGCTTTTCTAAATCATTTTTTAACCAAAATAATGGCAAGCAACAATCTCTCTTTGAATGCCCCAAAAAGTTTCACTGGTGAAAACTATCAGATTTGGTCAGTGAAAATGAAATCATATCTTGAAGCCTATGATCTGTGGGAAGTTATAATGGAAGATATACCCTTACAACCTCTCCCTGCAAATCCTACCCTTGCTCAAATTAAATCTCATTCGGATGAAAAAACCAAAAAATTCAAAGCCAAAACTGTAATTCAAAATTTAGTTGCGGATTTGATTTTTTCAAAAATCATTGCTTGTGAGACGGCAAAAGAAGCTTGGGAAAAATTAAAAAAGGAATATCAAGGAAGTGACCGAGTCAGGCAAATGCAAATTTTAAATTTGGAAAGAGATTTTGAATCTCTTCGAATGCAAGAGGATGAAACTATTGCTAAGTATTCTGACAAGATTTCTTTTATCGTTAATAAAATCAGGTTGCTTGGCGAGGATTTCAAAGATGACAGAATAGTAGAAAAAATTCTTGTGACAATTCTAGAGAGATTCGAATCTAAAATTTCATCTCTGGAAGAGTCTAAGGATCTCTCTACTATTTCTGTTGAAGAACTAATAAGTGCTCTTCAAGCACAAGAGCAAAGAAGAGCCTTCAGGCAAGATAATGTTACTGAGGGTGCCTTGTATGCACAAAACAGAAAAGAAAAAAATAATTATCCTCTTTGCAAATACTGGAAAAGAAAAACGCACTTGGAAAATTTTTGTTGGTGGAGACCGGATGCAATATGTGGAATTTCCAAACAAGCCGGTCATGTTACAAAAGTTTGCAAGCTTAAGAATAATCTTCAAGCACAAGTTGTAGAAGCAGAAATCGAGGAGGAGCAACTTTTTAAAATTGCAGTATCTAAAGCAAAGGAGGAGTGTTGAGTTTGCTTTTAGTTACTGCAATCATTTTTTAAAATAATAAGCTACCTAGTTTTAGGATGAATTTGAATTTTAAATATTTGTTAGGTTGTTTTAATTGTTGAGATTATTTATTCTTTTTTAAATTCTTGTTATGCAGATTTTCTGCAGATTATGTTATCAAGTTGGCTATTTAAAGCCCTATTATGATTAAGAAAATATTGAGAGACATTTTCAATCTTTTTGTGCTGCCCCATTTTTAAAAAACACCAACACATTTCCACCTTTATTCTCTTTTCTCTTCTTGATCTCTCAACTAAAACCCTAGGCATATATTAGGAGTATAAAACTGAATATAATCGGATTAGACCCTTAAAACCTTACTAAAAATGAATTCAATCTGATTGGGTAAGGAAAAGACCAAAATACCCCTTACTATTTTCGGGTACTTTTCCTTAAATGGACAACTTGACTTCAAAAGGGCATATCTCACTCATCCGACCTCGAAACTTAGCAAACTCGGTGGCGTTGGAAAGATAATTCAAAGACGTTTCATATTCCATCTCATGGAACACCTAACTCATCATGTACTGATAATTATACTCTTTTGAAGTTGACCCAAATCTTAGAAGAACTTAGGAATGACTTGAATGAATTCCCTTTAATTCTTTTTGGAAGTCAAGGTGTTATATCTAGTGACCTTAACACTTAAGAAAATTTAAATTCCCCAGTAAAATTCTACTCAAAATGAAGGATGGTTTGAGTCTTAGCTCAAAACATTTCCGGGGTGTTACAATATCTCCCCCTTGGGATCATTTGTCCTCGAATAATGACTGGACTAGGTATGGAATGGGGTTGCTCTTACTATGGTTTTATTCTAATGGTATGCTCTTACTATATTCAAGATTAACCCAAATCCTTAGGTTTGGGTTCTATACCTCTCTCTAGGGAATCTCATCCCAAGACTATTACTCTTTACCACCACATTGGGCTCATATGAAGAACCAACTAATGTTTAACAACACCACATTGGGCTCATATGAAGAACCAACTAATGTTTAACAACACCACATTCAAGCTCAGTACTCTAACAACTCCATGGACTCCTACTAACCAACTCCTTCGGAACCAACTAAGGGCTCTCATTTAACTATTTCTCATTGTAAAACCTCGTGATCCTCTTCCTCCTAATGTATGCCCTTAGATGGAATTATCACACCATCACTATCACAATAAGAATATCAACCTCCTCTTTCTATCATAACTCCATTACTAAAAGGACCTCTGAAAGGACATCTCCCATACTCTTTGGAACTCATTACTATCTTACTCTCAAACACTTGACTTGATTTCTCATATTGGCATCTCCCCCTTAGGTCTAAAGCTGACACTTGAAAGCTATGGACCTATTCCATCATCTCTAACTGGTCTACATCCTATTTTACTCTAACACTCGGGAGAAGTTTCTCATGACTACCAAACTCTCTATAAGGGGTACTAAGACCTCTTTCTAAGGTGTTTCTCTTAACCTCTTCTGATTACATACCCTCTCGGTGCACCTCTTAATGATCTTGTTACTCTTGTGACTTAGCCATACTTAACTGCCCTTGTCTAAAGGTTAGAGTCTCTCACTTGTACCACTCATATTTATTGCAGCTAGCATCTCAATTCCTCACCTACTCTATGTCAAGTCTACCAGATCAAATCCCATGACTGACATCATCACCCTCATGTTTCCATTCTTTCGATCATGACACTCATCTCAAATTCAAGATTAATGTTCATTATTAAACCCAAATATCAATACGATTGCTCGCCTAATGTACTATACCACATTACTTAATAAGTTCTATAACCTTTCGAATATCATGACCCGCTCAAACAAATCATAAGCCTAGCTTAGATCTATCAATTTATGAATACTTTTACTCGTCTATTCAACACTTACACTTGGTCATTACCCACACAATGAAACTTCATCGCAAACTCCTTTCTAGCTACAACACACTCTACCTCCTATGATGGGATCATCACAACTTATCACTTTTTAGTCTACCCATAAGGGAAACTTCTTCATTAGTAACTTACTAGGTGCATGACTATAGTAACATAGCTTGTCAAAACACCATCTCCCTTTCTTAGATTACTAATCCTATACATACTTTCCTCTAGCTCTGGGCTCTTTCACTACTACTGCTCATCATCTCGTAACATATGTTACCGTTTCGGGTGAAGATATTACCCAAGCTCTAAACATACAATCCTCTTAAAGGTCTCAGTGGAATAAGGTTTAGTAATGAGTATACAACTCACTTTTAGCTCAAACGCATGATTCATATGAGCACGAGTGCATTCCTCTCAAACTGAACACTTAACTCACTCATAGGCTTCTCTCAAGCCCCTCTGCAATCTCATGACCTCCTCAAAACACTTGCTAAGAATAACTATTCCATTAGCATTTTTTTGACTTTTCTTTTCAACCACTTTTAGTATTGGGGAATTCAAATGGAAATGCGAATGCACGAGTTAGAATAAGTCTCTATGACATAGCTCTATTTCACGATTAAGAGTACAAAAGAAAGGAAACTTTTCTTAAATGTCTATAGTCCCTTATTTATAGAAGTGGGACCCTCACAACCATAAATTAGATCCTACTTGACACGACTTCATAGGCACCCTAGGACACTTGAAATATGTGCTCTGATACCAATTATATCACGATCCGATCATACACCCTAGATGTGGCCGGCACTCCAATCTCATGACCTCCTCAAGACTCTTGCTAAGAATAACTAATCCATAAGGATTTTTTTGACTTTTTTTCAACCACCTTTAGTATGGGGGAATTCAAATGGATATGCGTATGCACGAGTTAGAATAAGTCTCTATGACATAGGTCTATTTCACGATTAAGAGTACGAAAGAAGGGAAATTTTTCTTAAATGTCTATAGTCCCTTATTTATAGAAGTGGACCTTCACAACCATAAATAAGATCCTACTTGACACGACTTCATCGGCACCCTAGGACACTTGAAATATGTGCTCTGATACCAATTATGTCACGATCCGATCATACACCCTAGATGTGGCCGGCACTCCAATCTCATGACCTCCTCAAGACTCTTGCTAAGAATAACTAATCCATAAGGATTATTTTGCCTTTTTTTTTCAACCACTTTTAGTATGGGGGAATTCGAATGGATATGCGTATGCACGAGTTAGAATAAGTCTCTATGACATAGCTCTATTTCACGATTCAGAGTACGAAAGAAGGGAAACTTTTCTTAAATGTCTATAGTCCCTTATTTATAGAAGTGGGACCCTCACAACCATAAATAAGATCTTACTTGACATGACTTCATAGGCACCCTAGGACACTTGAAATATGTGCTCTGATACCAATTATATCACGATCCGATCATACACCCTAGATGTGGCCGGCACTCCAATCTCATGACCTCCTCAAGACTCTTGCTAAGAATAACTAATCCATAAAGATTTTTTTTGCTTTTATTTTCAACTACCTTTAGTATGTGGGAAGTCGAATGGATATGTGAATGCATGAGTTAGAATAAGTCTCGATGACATAGCTCTATTGCACGATTAAGTGTACGAAAGAAAGAATTTTTTTCTTAAATGTCTGTAGTCCCTTATTTATAGAAGTGGGGCCCTCACAACCATAAATAAGATCCTACTTGACACGACTTCATAGACACCCTAGGACACTTGAATTGTGTGCTCTGATACCAAGTATGTTACGATCCGATCATACACCTTAGACGTGGCTGACACTCCAATCTCATGACCTCCTCAAGACTCTTGCTAAGAATAACTAATCCATATGGATTTTTTTGACTTTTATTTTCAACCACCTTTAGTATGAGGGAATTTAGATGGATATACGAATGCATGAGTTAGAATAAGTCTCTATGACATATCTCTATTGCACGATTAAGAGTATGAAAAAAGGGAAACTTTTCTTAAATGTATGTAGTCCCTCATTTATAGAAGTGGGGCCCTGACAATCATAAATAAGATCCTACTTGACCCGACTTCATAGATACCCTAGGACACTTGAATTATGTGTTCTGATACCAAGTTTGTCACAATCCGATCATACACCCTAGACATGGTCGGCACTCGAAAACCATTGTTGGTCCCCAAGCGAACCGTCATCCTAGCTGACTACAAGCAGAAGACTAACTCAAGCATACAAATCTTAAAACATAATAAAATTTATTGAAACTCAAATAATTAACTCAGAATATAATTATATACTCAACTAGCAAAAACTAGGAAACTCTAGTCTTAAAAACATTACAAGATAAATGAAACAGACTTCTCAAACTCTACTATCTATCTATGAAGCCTCTAAATGACAACGATGGAAGTCGGGAAAAGATCCTCGACAGCCAGATGAAACTGAAAAGTAAATGAAATCCTCCGGAAGGAAAGAGGCTCACCATAGCTAACTCAAACTCCAAGTGGTATCCACGAAGCTCATGTTGATGACCCTGAATACATGTATCTGCATCATGAAACGATACAAGGCAAATGGCTCAGTACATGGAATGTATGAGTATATAAGGGGAATTTTAGAGCATTAACATAAGCTTGAATTGGTGGGAAAGAAACATACTTATCCCTTCTCAACTGACTCAACTCAATTCAATTCAAAGAAATATAGTTCTACTCAATGATAAGATATTCAATTCAGTAAAATAAGGCTCAACTCAATGATAAGATATTCAACTCTGGGTACTCAACTCTAGATACTCAACTCTGGATACTCAACTCAATTTAAAGCAACAATACATATGCAATATATGGAAATCTTTTAAAACAGTAGAAAGTAACTCAGTTTGTATCCAAGGATACCAGATACACTTTGCTTGTATATGAAAATACAAAGTAAACTATGTGTATATAAGAATACAAAATATCTCTGTGGGAGTTTCTCTAACCGACAACCATCACTATGAGCTATGTGATGATACAACGTCTTGCCTTACTAAGTGGATCCACTAGTCTATTCTAAAAAAAGCATTAAGAAATCATTTAAAAAGTATGACCCTTTCTACCCACGTTGGCTACATGGTTTATGGAAATTTGATTTATCTGAACACATCCCCATATCGGTGCTCAATACTACTCCAAAAAATATACTCAACTCATATGTTTAAAAACATAACTCTTTTTGTGGTTTGAGATTATTACTCAAAAACTAGCTTAAAAGCTCTCTTGGAAATCGGTGTTTCCTCTATTGTTTAAAAGTAAAAATATTTTACTCTTTGGAATACTTAGTTGCCATATAATCATTTTAAAGAAATGAGCTAGGCTCTACTCTTACTCTTACTCAACTCAATGCTCAAGTCTTAAAACAAGTTTTTTAAAAAATTGTAAAAGACCTCTCAGAATAAAGTTCATGCCAAATTATGGACGTGAACGACCAATTCAAGGTTTTGAATAACCGTAACTAGAACTCAATACTCGAGACTCAACAACTCAGAACTCAAGAGAATCAATAATAATACTCGTTTCAAGAATGCTCGATTCAGAGGGTTCATGCGGAATTAAGGGCATGAACTACTCAACTGAAGGACTCAAAGATACTTCTCATCTTAAGACTACTCTACTTATAGGGTTCATGCGGAATTATGGGCATGAACTACTCTACTCAAGGACTTCATGGGTAACATGTAATAGTACCATGATTAGGAATATAATATCGAAAGGGTTATGAACTCGATACTCAAGACTTAGAACTTGAAGATACTACTCCTCTTATTGATACTCAATTTATGTAGTCTAAGAGGAATTTATGGGCATGAACGACTCGACTCGAAGGTCTACATAACAACATGGAACTCATGTATCTGACTATTCTCATTCTCTTACTTACTTACTCAAAAAATGTAGTTCAAATCAATAGTTCATCTCGAAGGATTCAAAATTTAACTCAGAAACTTTCTTGAACTCTACACTTAACTTTTTGTTGAATTTGAATTATGAATTCAAGATTTAGTATTTATGATATGAAGGATCTTGGTGATAGTGTAGACTCATGAATACATTCTCCTCACTCTCATGCTCACTTACTTGAGTCTTGAAACAAGTTATTTGAAGTTGTAGAAAACTCATCAAATGACTCAAAGGGACTTCCTCAAAATGTTCGAAAGAACTCCCAAGATTTGACTCTTAACTCTACCTTGAATTTGAATTATGAATTCAAGGTTTTGATTCAAGTTATGAATGTTTTCTAGGTGTTTAGAAGTAGTTTAGAGTGTTTAGAATCAAAGGGGAGTGAAGGTACCCTTCGAAAGAACTCAAACGAAAAAATGATGAGGAACGGGTGGGGCAGGTGACCCTGGCACACTGAGGGATGTGGAGCGCCAGCCCTCTACCTAAAGACGTGTAATTGGGGCGCACTGGCTGGCATAGGGCACCAGGCCCCAACCAAGAAAACCTCGATGACTTTCTTTACTCGTTTTCTCACCCTAGTTCGCCTAGATTCGAACGGTTTCTTCCACAATTACTTGGATTTGGTTACTCAACAGAAGTAAACTCTAATATACTCAATAAAACCCTCAAAACACTCACTTTCATCTCAAGAAATCATCAAAACCCCAACATAACAAGATTTGGAATGAAACTTCAAGAACACTTATCAAGAACTTAAATCTTTCAATATTTATGAACAAATTCGAATATGAAAATCAGATTTGGAGTGTTGGTGAAAGAACCCAACAATATGAAAACTTACATACCTCTTAGGGATCAAACCCATGGCGAAAATATGCAAAAAAACTCAAGAACCTCGACGAACGCCTTGATTATTTCCTCTTTTCTTCTCTTTTCTCTTCTTTTCTCTGCTTCAGCTCTCAACTAAAACCCTAGGAATATATTAGGATTATAAAAATGAACCTAATCGGATTAAACCCTTAAAACCTTACTAAAAATGAATTAAATCTGATTGGATAAGGAAAAGACCAAAATACCCCTTACTATTTTCAGGTACTTTTCCTTAACTGGGCAGCTTGAATTCAAAAGGATATATCTCACCCATCTGACTTTGAAACTTATCCAACTCGGTGGAGTTGGAAAGATAATTCAAAGACCTTTCATTTTCCATCTCATGGCACTCCTATCTCATCCTGTACTGAGAGTAATGATCGTTTGAAGTTGACTCAAATCTTAGAAGAACCTAGGAATGACTTGAATGAATTCCCTTTAATTATTTTTGGAACTCAAGGTGCTATATCTAGTGACGTTAACATTTAAGAAATTTTAAATTCCTTGGTAAAATCCCACTCACAACGAATGATGGTTCGAGTTTTAGCTCAAAAAAATTCTGGGGTGTTACAATATTAAGTAAATCAGCTCCTCAGTTATTAGTTTTGGAACCATTTCTAATAAAAAGACTTTAACATCATCAAAATTCTCTGTAAAATTGATCTTTAAAAAAGGAGTCAATTCAGCGTGAGCATGTTTCAACACGTCATGTTCTCAAATATAAGAAATTCTTTAAATAAAGCCTCCTTTATTTTGACTATATGCTCCTTTATATCTATTTCTTCAAAATATTCTCGAAGGTTCTGTTACTTCATTTAGTAAGAGTAACATTAGTTTTCTTCATCTTCAACTTCAAATTTATAAAGACATCTTCTGAGTAGATAAACTCTCAAACCTCTCACACAACAACCTTTTTAAAATTATGACCTTTCACGCAATATTTCATAGTGTCATACATCCCAAATAAAAACTTGATTTACAAGAATTTTATCAAATCTTTTAAAAATTGTGACACCGCAACTTAAGATAAGAAGTCCACATCGATAAAACATAGGAGATATGTTGGGTATATAAGTAAGCAGACCTTACCAACTAGTGACAGAATTATAGTCGTGCGGGCCTAGGTCTAAAATAGACAATGTCACTAAAGAACTTTGCCATTACAAGTGGTCTCAGAGTCACTCCTATGTCAGCCTTATTGATGTGGGCCAAAGTTCAACTGAGTTAAGAAAAATCTCAATAAGGAAAGGTAAACCTTAGTGTTGAGTCTAGGCTAATTAAAAGTGGTGGGTAAACCTCAGTGAGGACGCTGATTCAATAAAGGGGTGTATGTGATACCTTAACATAAGATAAGAAGTCTCATATTGATAAAATATATGAAAGATATTGGGTATATAAATAAATAAACTATATCAACTTGTGACGCATTTTAAATCGTGCAGGCCTAGGCCCAAAGCATAATATATCACTAATGGATTGGGAAATTATATTGTCACGCCCTGAGCCTAGACCCTGGGTGGGACTGGCGCTCGAGAACCATTGTTGTCGCCAAGCGAACCCTTCTGTGGGAGTTTCTCTAATTGACAAGCTGAAATGATGTCAACTCCGTGTGTATGCAAAGATACATATATCTCTGAAATGTATCTAAAAATACAATAAACTGTATATAAGAATACAATTACTTCTATGGGAGTTTCTATAACCGACAACCATCACGTAAGAGCTATTGTGATGATACAACGTTTTGCCTTACGCTGTCAGGGCCATCATATACCTTGCTGAGGGTATAGAACCTGAACTACTAAGTGGATCCACTAGTCTATGCTAAAAATCACTAAAGGAATCATCTAAAAAGTATGACCCTTTTCTACCCATGATGGCTACATGGTTTATGGGGGCTGTGAGTTGTCTGAACTCTCCCTCATATCGGTGTTCAATACTACTCCCAAAAATATGATATTAGCTTTTATGTTTAAAACATACTTCTTTATGTGATTTGAGATTAGTGCTCAAAAATTTAGCTCAAAGGCTATCTGGGAAATCAAAGTTTCCTCTCTTGCTTCATTTAGAAAGTGATTACTCTTTTCTGAAAACTTGCTCGAAGGCCCTTTGGAAATCGAGCTTTCCTTTCTTGTTTAAATGTGAAATAATTTTAAACCCTTTGGGAATACATAGTCCTCATATACTTTTGAAGGAATGAACTTCAAACTTTACTCTTTAATTTTACTCAACTTGAACTTTAAGTCTTAAAACAAATTTAAACATTTGGAAAACTCTAAGAACTTCTCTTGACTTTGATCTTAACTTTTCTTGAATTGGATTATGGATTCAAGGTTCATGATCTCATGTTTATGGATGATTTAATTATGTTTATATGTACCTTAGAGTGTTGGAATCAACTAGAAAACAGAGGTACATTGCTAAGGAACAAGTACTAAAATGTGGGAAAGAAATGGGAAAGACTGGCATCCCTGGCGCTTTGAGAGGCGCCAGAAGGAAAAATTAAGAGACTGCCCTGGGGTGCGTTGTCTGGCACGGCGCCCCAAGGGTGAAAGTTCAGATCCCTCTTTGGGGCGCGTTGGCTGGCGCGATGCCCCATCCTATCCCCATGTGTTTGACGACTTGTGTTGCTCATTTTTCATCTCTAAACCCTCTAAACTTCAATGGTTCTTTTCCCAAACACTTATAATCATTTTTACCCTCAATATACATCAGATTTTACTAGAAAAACACAACTAACAACATTAATCAATCTCAAGAAAACTCTAATAACACAACCCACAAGAATTCAAACGAATTTCATCAAGAACTCAAGGATTTACTTTCAAATCTAATAACTTCGCTGAAATTGAATCATGATTGGCGCTTGGGTGAACTAACCCAACGCTATGTGATCTCACATACCTTGTAGGGATCACCTCCGATGAAATCCACATGCTAAACTCGACGATCTTGACGAATATTGACGAATCTTGCTTCTCTTCTCCTTTCTCCTCTTTTTTTCTCTTTTCTCCAAGCCCTAGCGTATTTTGGTAAAAGCATAAACTGATATAATTATGATTAGACCCTAAATTAATTACCAAAAAATAATAATAATAATTGGGCAAGGAAAAGACCAAACTACCCTTTCAAAATTCGGATTGGACTTTCCTTATTCCAACAGCCCAATTTTCAAAGGGCATACATAACTCACTCATACAAACTCGAAATCGCGCAAACTCAACGGCGTTGGAAAGATAATCCCAAGAGATTTCCTACCATATCTGTAAGTACCTCTAACTCATCCTGAGCTAAAATATATAGACGTTTGAAGTTGGCCAAAACTCAACTTATTCTAACTTGACAAAATTTCAAGATTTTCATTCTTCCCAAAAATGACTATTTCCAATTATTAGCTTCTTCCTAGTTATTTAAAATTGTGAGGTGTTACAATATCTCCCCCTTGGGAACATTCGTCCTCGAATGAGATTACTCTTATTACGCTAAGGGTGTAACATGTAACATTCAGTTCAAGCTCCCACAAGCAAATGCAAAACAACATGCCAACTTATAAATAAATACCTAGAAAGGATTAGTTCCTTAATTCGGAACTTATCCAGATTCAAAGAGATGTGGATATCTCTTCTTCATATCCTCCTCATATTTCCAAGTAGCTTCTTCAACAAATTGGTTCCTCCAAAGGACTTTGACCGATGCTACCTCTTTTGTTCTAAATTTGCGAACTTGGCGATCTACAATTTGAACCGAAATCTCTTCATAAGATAAACTATCCTTGATCCTAATATTTTCAGTTGGTATGATCAATGAAGGATCGCCCATGCACTTCTTCAACGTGGAGATGTGAAACTCTGGTTGAACCGCGGCTAACTCTTGTGGTAGCTCCAACTCATAAGCTACACTGTCAATCCTCTTGGATATTCGATAAGGTCCAATATATCAGGGACTAAGTTTCCCCTTCTTACCAAACCTCATAACACCCTTCATGGGTGAAACTTTTAGATATACCCAATCATCTACTTCAAACGCTAACTCCATTCTCCTAACATCAGTGTAGGATTTCTGACGACTCTATGCCATTTTCAACCTCTCTTGAATCACTTTCACCTTCTCCATAGCTTGATGAACTAAATCTGGTCCTATAAACCCTACCTCACCAACTTCAAACCATCTAATAGGAGATCTGCATCTTCTCCCGTAAAGAGCTTCATAAAGATCCATTTGGATGCTTGAGTGGTAACTATTATTGTAAGCAAACTCAATTAGAGGTAGGTGATCATCCCAGTTACCTTTGAAATCAATCACACATGCCCTCAACATATCCTCTAAGGTCTGAGTAATGCGATCTGCTTGTCCATCTGTATGAGGATGAAAGGCAGTACTTAAGTTAACCTTTGAACCCAAGCCTTTGTGAAAAGATTTCTAGAACTGTGCAGTAAATTGTGCACCTCTATCTGAAATAATGGAGACCGGAACCCCATGAAGTCTTACCATTTCTTGAAGATACAACTTAGCATAATCTTCTGCTGAATGGGTAGTCTTTACCGGCAAAAAGTGGACTGATTTTGTCATTCTGTCGACAATCACCCAAAAAGAATCATGTTGCCTGCGATGCCTTGGTAAACCTGTGATGAAGTTCATATTAATCATCTCCCACTTCCATTCTGGAAGTTGTATATTCGGAGCCAAACTACCGGGTCTTTGGTGCTCTACTTTAACTTGTTGGCAATTTGGGCACTTAGCAACAAATTTTGCAATGCCATTCTTCATACTATTCCACCAATACACCTCTCTCAAATCACAATACATCTTTGTGGAACCCAGATGAATGGAATATCTGGAGCTATGAACCTCCTCCATGATCCTCTCTTGGAGTCCATCCACCATTGGTATACACAACCTACCTTGATATCTCAGTACTCCATCTCCCCCTTGTTCAAAAGCTAATACTTTTTTTTTATGAACATTTACCTTCAATTCAAGAAAAATTGGATCTTGGTCGTGCTTTTCTTTCACTTCCGACACTAATGAAGATTTTACCCCATTCATCATTACTACTCCTCCTTCTGTGGAATTCATTAGTCGAACTCCTAAGCATGCAAGTCTATGCATATCTTTCGCTAACTCTTTCTTTTCCTCCTCAACATTGGCAGTACTACCCATAGACAACCTGCTTAAAGCACCAGCAACAACATTAGCCTTACTTGGGTGGTAAAGTATACTCATGTCATAATACTTGAGTAATTCAAACCACCTTCTTTGTCTGAGATTAAGCTCTTTTTGAGTGAACACATATTGAAGACACTTATGATCAGTGAATACATCAACATGAACACCATACAAATAATGACGTCATATCTTCAAAGCAAATACTACGACAGCCAACTCTAAGTCATAGGTTGGGTAATTCTTCTCATGAACTTTTAACTGTCTGGAGGCATAAGCTATGACTTTTCCATTCTGTATTAACACGCAACCCAAACCAACTCTAGACGTATCACAATAGACAACAAAGCCTTGCGTACCTTCTGGTAAGGTCAAAACTGGGGCAATAGTCAACCTCTTTTTCAATTCTTGGAAGCTTTTCTCACAAGCTTCAGACCATTGAAACTTCACTTTTTTTGAGTCAACATGGTTAAAAGAGATGAAATGGATGAGAACCCCTATACAAACCTTCTATAATAGCCAGCCAAACCCAAGAAACTCCCAATATCAGTTGGAGATATAGGTCTAGGCCAATTTTGCACTGCCTCAATCTTTTGGGTATCAACTCTAATTCCATCACCGGAAACTATGTGGCCCAAGAACGCCACAGACTCAAGCCCAAAACTCACATTTAGAGAACTTAGCATATAACTCCTTATCTTTCAAAGTCTGAAGAACTATTTTGAGATGACTAGCACGATCTTCTTCATTCCTTGAATAGATTAGTATGTCATCAATGAAGACGATAATAAACATATCTAAATAAGGTTTGAAAACTTTATTCATAAGGTCCATGAACGCTGTATGTGCATTAGTTAAACTGAATGACATGACCAGAAACTCATAATGACCATAACGGGTCCTGAATGCTATCTTGGGAATATCATATTCCCGTCCTTTCAACTGATCGTAGCCAGATCTGAGGTCTATTTTCGAAAAACAAGAAGCACCCTAAAGCTGATCGAAAAGATCATCAATTCTCAGAAGAGGATACTTATTCTTGATGGTTACCTTATTCAATTGACGTTAATCTGTACACATCCTAAGTGAACCATCTTTCTTTCTCATAAATAAGACTGGAGGGCCCCAGCCCATACACATCAAACTCTACCATGTCTAACTCAAATAAATCAGCCATGGTACTCTTATAATTGACAGAAATGGAACAATCATGATAGACTCTTTCTGCTAGAATAGACTCACCATCAGGTGTAGAAACACTTAAGTCTCAAGAAGTTGCTCAGGAAGAACATCAAAATGAAGACTTGGATCATACCAGTGACAACATCTGGTGAATCCTCTTGCTCTCGGCGACTAGCGATAGCATAAATACAGTTTCCTTCTCCGCCTGCCCTTGAAGTAGCTCATCTAGATGCAACTCTATCTGGTGCAGCAACTGAAGAAGACTGGGCTCTATTGTCCCCATTACCATTACTTTGTCTGCTCTTAGGACACTCTCTAATAAAATGACCGTTCTGGCCACACTTGAAGCAACTAGTGGATCTATCATGATACACCCCTGAGTGGATCCTACCACACTTAGCACATGCAGGAGTCTTAGTACCCCCTAGTGCCTTACTACCTTGTGAATGCGTAGGTCTACCTCTGAAGTTCTGAGAATTCTTACTATTATGCTCAAAATTGTTCCTTGGTGCAGGTGCACTAGCAGATGATGGAGCAGGTCCTTTCTGCTTTTTTGGAAAGAAGACCGGTTCGCATTACTCTTTTTCTGCCTGGATTCATTCCCTGTTGTCTTAGCTCTCTTATTCTCAAACTCTTTTGTATCCTTCAGCTTGTCCTTCTCAACTTGTTGCACATGGATCAGCAGCCTTGCTATGCCCATGTAACCTATTAGCATGGTTGCCTTACTTTCCTTACTTGACAGATGAGTCAACCCAACTACGAATAAACTCATCATACTCCTCATGTCAGCCACCATCTATTTTCTTCTCTTAGCTCACGAGGAAAAAAACACCTCATGAAGGCACTCTCGACCATAGGCCAGCTCAAAATCGGTTAGGTGTAAGCACGAGTTATAAAGAGACTTTTATAGAGATACACTCTATCGCACGCAGTGAGTATGAAATAAGTGAAGGAATTCCTAACTGTTGCAGCCTCCTAATTATAGATGTGGCGCGCTTCAAACTGATAACTGGGACTCTATCCACACGGCTTCATAGACTCCCGAGGACTCTTGAACTCTGTGCTCTGATACAAGTTTGTCACACCCCGAGCCTACACCCTGGGCGGGACTGGCACTCAAGAAACATTGATGTCCCCAAGTGAACCCTTAGTCTGGCTTACTTACTCAACAACAGACTTAATTCAACAAAGACAAGTCTATCTAAAAAACTGGAATGTTATAATGGAACATTCAACTTGGCCATTAAGGTAAACTTAAGTCTTAACATCAGTTAATGATAACAAAAAGACCAAAGAACTAACATCTGACTATCTATGAAGCCTCTAAAACAACTAAGGTGGATGTCGGGACAAACCCCATGACATCCTAATGAACTAATAAAATAACTGAAAGCAATAAAAATGAGTCCTTCGGAATGCAATAAGGCTCACCAACTGACTCTGAAGTTCTCGAAAGGATCAACGATGCACTGGATATCGATCCTAGTTACGAGTATCCAAGGGGAAGTCAAAAACAACACATAAGCTTGAAAGAAATTTGAAGAACTTACCTGGCTCAACTCAACTCAACTCAACCTAACTGAACTCATTCCAATATAAAGCAGTTTAAAACAAGTGCAATACAAAGAAAATATGTTTAAAACATAATGTCAACTCTGTGTGTATGCAAAGATACATATAACTCTAAAATGTATGTAAAAACACAATAAACTGTGTATATAAGAATACAATTACTTCTATGGGAGTTTCTTTAATCGACAACCATCACGTAAGAGCTATTGTGATGATACAATGTTTTATCTCACGCTGTCAGTGTCTTCCTATACATTGCCGAGGGTATAGAACCTGAACTACTAAGTGGATCCACTAGTCTATGCTAAAAATCACTAAAGGAATCATCTAAAAAGTATGACCCTTTTCTACCCATGATGGCTACATGGTTTATGGGGGCTGTGAGTTGTCTGAACTCTCCCCCATATCGGTGTTCAATACTACTCCCAAAAATATGATATTAGCTTTTATATTTAAAACATACTTCTTTCTGTGATTTGAGATTAGTGCTCAAAAATTTAGCTCAAAGGCTATCTGGGAAATCAAAGTTTCCTCTCTTGCTTCATTTAGAAAGTGATTACTCTTTTCTGAAAACTTGCTCGAAGGCACTTTGGAAATCGAGCTTTCCTTTCTTGTTTAAATGTGAAATAATTTTAAACCCTTTGGGAATACATAGTTGAAATGACCCCAAAAATGCCCGAAAATGTGCTTCGGAAACACCTATATTGTAATTTCCATATATCTCAAAATCCATGCATGATTTCGGAAATTCGACTTCATATTCTTATTCATGGGGTCAAATTGAGTGCGAAATGGGTCTAACCCGAATGTTAGAGCAACTGTATCAAAATTCGAAAATTGCCAAAAATGCTATTTGGAGGGCAACTTTAAAGGGGCATATCTTTTAGAACACAAATAACTGGAAGGGACACGACCTATTAAATTAAAGCTCTTTGAGTTATCTTTCCAACGCACTTGGTTTCACCTCATTCCGAGTTAGGATGAGGGAGTTATGACCATTTTCGTAAAACTTATCTGTGCAGATTTGCAATTTCGAGTGAGCTATTTTTTTTAGGCGGGTTGGAGACGTTTTTTATAAAAAAGGGATATGTCCCATACTTAGTCATTTTTTTTAATTTCAAAAACACTCTCTAAGCCCTCTCCAAGATTCCACCAAGATCCTCAACCAAATTCAAACATCTCAAGCTCTAATTCCGGATTCAAGACTCAATCTC